>CM021104.1:246535312-246743682 GCA_007115665.2 Sequoiadendron giganteum | reverse complement strand
AAAGTGACTAAGTAATCAAGCTCCACTAATCAATTATTTTTCAACCTCCTTGGGTCGGATGCAACAATAAGGCCTAAAATCTAGCCATTAGATTTTATCCACAAAAGCTCTAGAATGTTGAAATGGTAAAGTTTGACTATGTCAAACATGATGACAACTCAAAAAAGCTCCAAGATTCCCTCCAATGCTCATAAAAGGTCAAAAACAACATCTACATTTTTGGCATGTGTTGAAAACTGATAATCAATCCTCCTAGATAGCCTCCTCATGTTAGAAAACTGTCTTCAACCTCCCAAGATGCTCTCTCTTTCATAAATCAAAACATAACCTCCATCCATTTATGACTTAGTCATATAAACACATGTCTCTATTTTTTTGCATTTGTTGCTAATGCTTCAAGTCTAAGTGATTTATAAAATATCACCTAAACTATTGCATTTACAATGTAAACAAATGCAAAAATAAAAGAACTTACATTCGAGCTAGTCAAAGCAGAAAAATGCTAAGTCAAAAACATTGAAATGCCTAAGACACAAAGCATAAAGCATGAAAAAAGGCATAAGCATAGCCCATGGGGTTTAATTGACAAAGTGTATTTTAAATAAAAGATGGCAAAAATTGCCAAACTTCTATTGGCCAAAAATTTGGGTTACAAACCCTAGGTAAAAAGCAATACAAAAAACAAAAGGGCATTTCATTTTTTGTGATGCTTCTAGGAGAAGCTCAACCACTGCCAATACCATGAGGGTTTCTGAGAAGCTCATAGACTTTTTGATGATTTTTAGCTGGAAAGAAACATAGACCTACATTTTCTATGGATTTTTCTCCTGAATTAACAGATTGGTAAGAATTTTGATATCAAAAACAAAGAAAACTTCATTTTTTCTTCTAGATTTGGGTCTGGGGCCGTGAATTATATAGCTATCTTACTCATTCATCATTTTTCTATGATTTTCCCTTGTCTGGATGCCATGGAGATTATGCTTCAAACCCTTGGGGAAGCATTTCTTGAAAAGAAAATTAGAGAAATAAGAACGACACCAACTGGGTAAGCAATTCTCCACACAAAAATGAATTAGAATTTTACACTCTTCTTTCCAACAAGCCACAGGTGGACCTCTATATAATTCTTTTCATTTTTCAGGTTCTATAAGCTTTTCCTTTTAAGAAAAATGGAAACTTTTATAGAATTTTCATGTACAGGCATGACCATAAGTTCTTCTGTGCACTTCCACTTTTATGAAGTTTTCTCTGTTGTCTATTTCATTGTCTTAAGTTATTGTTGTGTTTTGAACTTGATTTTCCAAAATAATTTCATTTCATGGTCTCCATTTAACTTATTTTTTGTAGCTTGATCACTCATGGTTGCGGGCCTTCCAAAAAATGCACTTGGGTTTTCTCTTTCCACGACTGGCTCCATTTATGATTTAATGGTCATAGCCATGTGAATCATAGAGACCCAACTTTGTAAGATGAGGGTTTCTCTCATTTTTTTAGAAAACCCTTCAAGGGTTTGCTCTATTCCATAAAAAATTTGAGGGTTCAAAGCCCCCAAACCATGGCCTTGGAATTAGCTTTGGTAAGTTTCCTTTGTATTTACCTTCAAATCCGGTGGTCGTGACTTTATTTTGTAGACTCCTCCACTTCAATTGTCATGAGCTTTCATGTTGTATTTACTTGGCATTCTTCTTGTCGCTTTATCATATATTGTAGCTTTGTACTGGTAATCTAGTGTTGCACAATGAGGGTTTCACTTATTTTGTAGGAATTTGAGGCTTTGTTCTTACTTTGTAATTCATATTTCTCCATGAATAACATAATATCCCTCCATGAATAACATAATATTTTGGTTTCTTCTATGTTTTATGGTGAATACCTGGCTTGACCTCAAAACCCTAGGCCACAAGGCTTTCTTGAAGCTTTTGACTCTATTAAGAGTACTTTGTGTTGTTCATGATGTCACTGTTGCAAGTACCTCTATTTCCAAACTCGATAAATAAATGTTTTGTCATCTCTTATCTCACCATTTTTTAACTCTCAGACTTGGTATTATCATGACCACTATTCTAATAGCAATAACAACACTGTTCTTTTCATGGTCTCTTAACTGTCCTTGACCGTTCTTAATTACAAATATAAATGTTTGCTAATATCGTTCATTATTATAACTACCATTGAGATTATTGCTCCTTGTGTCTGCATTTGACAATTTTAAGACTTCCTTTCTCATTGTTTAAACAAATTATAAGAAACTTTGGCTCCACCTTGATATTGGTTCAAAGGCCATGAAAATGCATCATTTTTAAGTGTAGTCATCTTCCCCTTGCATTAAGGTCACTTGTGACTTATGGACTGATAAAAGAATATAAAGCCATTTTGCTATGATCATAATTTAATGACTGTCTCATGAATTGCCTTAATTATTGACTCTATTTCCTTCTTATAGCTCTTGAGATGCTTGATACGATCCTTATATTGCAAATACTTTTGTCTTTTTCTAGAGTGTCATGGCTATAGCTACATTTAAATATTTTATGTAAAATACATAAAAAAACCTATGCTTGTCTAAAAATGCATTTTACTCTAAGTCATACTCTTTCCTATAGCTTTCATACTGTTGTGACTTTGTAATTAAGCCTCTATATTGGAGCTTTTCTTGAATTTCTGATCATTATTTCTTTTGCTAAATTCATTCTCCTAATCGTTCTACCTGATTTCTGCATGCTTTGCTAATTGGATCATTATTCTGAACATACCAGATTACTAGCACAATAAAAATATGCAACCTTTAATAAACCTCAATGCACTACTGCAACAATATTTAAAAAAAACTAGATAATTGTCCTCCCTTGCTATTTATTCCAATACATTATAGCCTTGATTTGTATTCCATTCATCACCTATAGTTCTTCAGTCACTTAGGATGACATTCATGAATCCTCTTTAAATTCAACATTTCTTAATACATTCTCCTAATGTTGACAGATTCAAACTTTATGATTTCCTTAAAAAACCAAATGTCACTTATGACAGTAACTATTAACTCACTATAATAAAAGATATGGTTGTTTGAATGAATCATAAGTGATGAACTATTTTGATGAATTTTCCTCTAATATCCCATTAAAATATAACAAAGTAGCACATTGGGCTCAACCCTTGTGGGAGCCACATTTAACTCCACGTGTTGTCATCTGATGAATTAAAACAACAATATTATTTTTCCTGTATCTGCACATGAAGCAAACAAGTTAGAAAAACATTTTCATGTTCTAGGTGTGTTTGATGACTTTAATGGTTTTCCTAAACACCTAAAGTATGCATTTCTTGTTTAATGCACATTGAAGATCACTTTATAGATGGATAGGTATTTTTTCATGTAAGGTTTGAAACTTTTCATTGCTTAGAGAATTTATCTAATACCATTGGTTATTGCCAGATGCAGAAACTAGGAGTGATATAGAGCGAGGAGGACACAAGTAGCCCAGGGCAACAAAAACACAAGGCAACATATCTAGAACCAGAACCAGTCATTCTTAGGCAATGGCTGGTTTCCTTCCTTATATGCACATTTTTTATATTTAATTATTCATGTATATGCTTTTCTTTAATTGTATTGAAAAAGTAAAGTCAATCTCACAGCTTGTGTGAGCTAATGTACATTTTTAGATTCAATAAAGATTACTACTTTGTTCAAAAAAGATTTGTGTAAATCTTTCTTCTGTTACATGCACTTGTATGGATGCAGTAATTTGTAAAATATAATATTTTTGGATTATTTCATTTATGAAATTGAATGCAATGAAGGAAAGATTCAAAATGTACCTCTTCTCAGTTTAAAAAAACAAGATCTACCTGATTGAGCTATGAGTGAAAATCTGGTAACATTTCTGGCGACATCTGTTGCATGTTTGCCTGCTAAACATCCTAACCAGTTGCCTAGACCTATCCTGAACTATGTTAGCCCCACTTTTGCATTTAAGAAAATTTAATTGGTGTTTGAGGATTTTTTTCAATATCAAATTGATATGGAAAAGCTAACATACCTTCAACTCTCGGATTTAAGTTCTTAATTGCACAAAGTTCTCATCTATTCTTAGATTCATACTCCTCCAATTTTTGATTTTTTGTCAATTTACTTGTTATGATACTTAATTCTATATCAATATAATATAATTGGTCAAAGTAATGAAAATAGTTAAATATAATGATAACTTGGATTGGATATTTATAGCCCTTAACATTGGATTTTCTTTGGACATCCAACCCAAAGGGTTGGACTTGCATGTCCACAACCAAAGAAATGTTTTCTATAAGATATTAAAAAAACTAAATGTCAAGTATTGTCTCCATCAAGTATGCACATTATTTTAGGATAATTTAAAAAAATACCACAATAACATTAATCTCTCTCTTATTAGAAGAAAAATAGGGGAATGGAGAAGGCGTGCGCGGGAGGGGGGTTTCAAACCTATGATGGAGAAGCTACAGGAGATGCCGATGATGATGGAGACCCTGACGGTGGGTTTTTTCCATTTGAGAAGTCTTTGGTGGCTGTGGCTGCGAAGTTTTTTTCCATCTAAGAAGTCTTTGGGGGTTGCGGCTGGTGATTTTTGGCTCACTATTTCTGATTTGGGGTGTGGTGCTGACGTGAGGGTGAGCTTCTTATTTCTAATTTGGGTAAGTTTCCTTCCCTCTTGGTCTATGGTGAATGGATTTTGGAGGTGGTTGGGGTTTCTGCTTGCCCCTGTTTTTCTCATCGGCGTTGTTGTGAGAGGGTGTGGTTTTTTGCACTATTATCCTTCTATGGGTTTTCCTACTTTGTTGTGGGAGAGCTTTGGCCTCTTTGAGGATTGTTGGGTGCAGAATTGATAGATCTATGTTCCTATTCAGCGTAATAGGAAGGCTTGGTGGTTCCTCTTGCTTGTCTATTATATTTTTTGCCTCCTCTTGGGTGTCTTTTGCTTCTGCCTACAACTTGTTGGGTGGTTGATGTTGTCGAGTGTTGTGGCTCTTGGTGTGGGTGGAGGTTGCTCTTCCCTCTTACCCTCTTTTCTTGGTGTTTTGTTTGTGTTGATTTCCTTGTAGCTGGTGG
Source organism: Sequoiadendron giganteum (assembly GCA_007115665.2). NCBI lineage: Eukaryota > Viridiplantae > Streptophyta > Pinopsida > Cupressales > Cupressaceae > Sequoiadendron > Sequoiadendron giganteum. Next base: position 246,738,587 of record CM021104.1, on the reverse strand, counting down.
GTGGTTTGGTGGAAGGATGGGCCTTTTCTTGTTCCTATTCGATGTAATAGGAAGGCTTGGGTGATTTTCATGTTGGTTTTTTCTCCTACTTGGGTCCTCTTGGTGTCCCTCAGCTCCTTTCGACTTTTTGTTTGGTGGCGGCCTTTTGGGGGTTCTTGCTTTGGAGAGTTTTGGCTTCTGGTATCCCCCTTGAGGAGTGGTGGTGTATGCTTCAGGATGGTTTTATGGCGTTTCTACCTTTTTGTGGCTCTAACTGACATGTTAGGGTAGCTGGATGGTTTTATTGTTTGGCCTTCTTCATGTTTCCTTCCTATCTGGGCTCCTCTTTCTCTTTTGGGGCTTGTTTGTTGATTCTCTCTTTGGGTTTGGGTCTCTGGTGGTCTTTTGGCCTTTGCTTCTTTTTGAAGTTTTGTGTTGCCTCCTCTTGGTCTAAGGAGTTGTTGTCTAGGTTTCTCATCTTGTTGGTTTTGTTTACCCAGCTGAGTTTCCTACTATTTGGTGTTGTGGTGGCTTTTTGGCAGATGTTTCTGTTCCCCCTTTGTTTGGGGTTGCAAATTTTTTGTTTGGCCTTTTGGTTGTGAACCCCCCTAAGTTGGTGAAGTTTATCTTTATGCTGGGAGGTTATTCTCTAACGATGGTTATTTTGGGGCTTTGGTGGAAGATACCTGTTGTTTTTATGCTTTGTGGGCTGACTGATGCGGGTTCGCTGATGGTTGGGTTTTCTCTATTGGCCCAGTCTTTTCTTGTTATGTGTCTTGTTCCTTCCTGTCAGTTCCTATGGCTCGTGATGCTTAAGGAGCATGTGGTTTCCCTTCCTACTGAAGTCAGTTTCCGTCGGGTTTTTCAGCTTAAGTCTCCTATAGAGGGGGAGATTGTTCCTTTTGAGTTGGAACCCTCTTCTATTGAGGTGAAGGTGGTAGCTATCCTATTGAGGTGGAGCTTTGGTGGGAAAGAGCATAGCGATTTTGGTGGGAAGGTGTTCCTTTTCTTTCTCTCTACTAGAGGGGATCCCTATCCTTTAGAGGTGGATGTTGGGATGGTTGATCGAGTGGGATGGTGCTACAGGGAGGCAAACAAGTACTATGTTTGTCTAGAATCAGTTTTGGCTGATGAGAAGATGGTTTGTGGCAGATTGGTTGCTTGGATGCCTAACTATTTCAGGTGGTTGCTACTATTTGTGATTAGGGGTCTAATGGTGTCTTACACCATCAATGTAGATTATCTTTCTTGGCTCTGGGGTGTCTTCCATGAGTGAATGGTTTGTTGATGCATGACAGATGCAGGCGGGTTATGTTGTATCTAAAAGGGTTACTAGTCCCGGTTAAAACCAAGTTGTTAAAGGGTCTCTAGCCCTTGCTTGTCTGTTAGATGCAATATGTGTAGTCTTGATCTATCTTTAGTGGTTGTTGTGGGGATGTTGATGGTTTATGATGTATTTTAATTACAACTTGCCTTTCTTTGTTTTGGGTTCCGGGCCCCATCAAAACCCATATTTTATCCTTAATCAAAACATTAATCTCTCTCTTATTATTCTAATCTTGTAATTTTATACATTTCAAATATGTTAAGGTTTTTATTTTTAATTTCTTTTGGTGGTGCCTTCCTTTTCAAAAAACACACATATATAGTACTTTTAGTGTCATTTTTTATCGATTCATATGGATTTGAAATAAATTACATTTTTACATTGTAGATTCTATTCTATACATATTAAAAAATGATTTTTATTAGGTTTCAAAATATTTAGGGGGGAGCATGCTCAAAAATTTAGTTATTATGATGTTTCCACTTTAAAAAAGATTAAGCATATATATATTGATTAAAAAATTACCAAAAAATGGCATAAAATTTATGATGTTAGCTAATTTTCTATTCAAGCAATTTGTGACATATTATAAAAAATTTAAATTTTAGGGGGAGCACATCGAATGCTATGTTATATGTTTTAACAATAATAGGAGCACTTTGTATACATCTCCTATTTGAACCTCTCAATCTCCACCATTTTAAAATAAATTAGTACTTTAAAAACTAGATTCCAAGCACTATGAATCTTGTTCTTACAACATCTTCAAGTTGAGTGTTGCTACCTTCAATTACTCATTCAAGATCATTTTTTTAATAATTTCAACAAAAAAGGCTACTTTTGACCCTCTTTTCATCCCTCATTTCCATGCACATACTCATGATTTGAGATATAATTCAAAAGTTATAATCAAAATAGTGGACAACTAAATTATCAAGGGTTAGGGACACTTAGAATATTCAATAACATGTATTTAGGACATATTTAGGGATGCACCTAGAATGTTGTTCTAGGTCTTCCCACAATTTTATATTTTAGCATGCATTCATCTTAGTTATTTATTTTTGAATCTCACATTAGATTTTGAGTTATGGCTCAGTGCAAGATCATGGGAGTCCAAACTAGGCCCTTAAGTGGCAATGAAAATTTCAGAAAAATAGAGTTAGGCAACTTGGAATAAAAATTTGAATAGGTTATTAACATAATTTGAAAAATATGTAAGAACATAATTTGTAGAAAATTGAATGTAGTTTCTAAGCTACTAGTATTTTTTTGGAAAAAAGGAAACCAATTTTATGAAAATTTGAAATTTCAATGTAGTCGTACTAAATTTTCAGGAAAAAAAATAAATTGCAAGTGTATGTTTGACCAACCTAAGTACAAGATTTTTTTTTTTTGAAACTTGCAATAGAAGTAGAGGACACATGCCTGATGTGTTGCATTTTTTTAATATTTTTTTGCAAGTAAATAATTAGTTATGATTTTTTTATTAGAAATTTTTAAAATTATTAAAACATGTTTGTCTGACCACCATAACTTGGTCAAAAAATTATGAAATTCCATTTTTTTTATCCTATAGTATGGGATGCTTGGAACATGATGCATCTTTTGGATTCAAAAAATGTGAAATAGTTTGAAAATTATAGAGGTTTTTCAATCAACCTATCAACCAGGACTTTAGTCGTAATGTATGTAAAAAATCAATAATAATTATCGATTAAATTCAAAATAAGGCATATGTTATTTTGGTGGAAAGCTAACAATTGGTTCAATAAACCCTTTTCATTTCACCAAATTTAGATAAAAAAGTCATTAGCCACAAGGGAAAACTTTGGAAAACTAAAGAAATTTTCTAAACATGGTTTTTTAGTTGACTTTCTAGGTATGACATCCCCAAGCAAAATCCAAAGGCTGCTAATTTTTTCAGAAAAATGGATATCTATTTGAAACAGATATATATTACAAACAACTATCCATTTGGAATGGATATCTGTTACAAACAGATATATGTTTTAAATGGATATCCATTACAAATATCCATTTCGAATGGGCGCTCACTTAGAACAAATATCTATTGTGTCCAGTATTTAAATATTTTGTATTATTATTAATAATACATAATATTTATAGTATGTTAATATATATTGTATACTAATATATTACATATTATATATTATATATTGTATATTATATACTAGATATACTATATAGTATATTTGAAACATGTGGAAAAGAGGGGGTGAAATGGGTAGACCTAGAAATGAGGGACCTATGCCAAAAGGAAAAGGGGGTGTCCACTTGATCACCAATCTAATTTTCTCATGCTCATTAGGAAGAGGGATAGTGCGACAAATGATTAGAATTGACTTGCAACCCTCAAGGTGAGTCAACCCTAGGTTTGGACAATATGCTACCCTAACTTCCTTATGACATAAATGATTGAACAAAATTTTTGGGAGAAGAATAAATGTGCATTAACAATCAAACCCATGAGATATAACACTTGAAACATGAAGTATTATGATAATATTGACAGAAAAAAGAATTAACCAACAGATCTGGGAAGGTTAAGCTGGTATGCACCTAGCTCCAAAAGTGGATTTCAGGCTACACTAAAAGACATATTTTTCCAGGGGCGAATTGGTCTTGGTAAAGGGCTCTAAAAATTATTTTTGCAATCCTCTAAGACTTTGATTCCCTTGAATTTCACTGTCAAAAATCCGAAAGTAAAACTTGTAGGTGAGTTTTCGTGTCTTGACAAATTTGACAAATCTTACAAAATTTCTCTTTTGATCCAATTTCAATCCTTCTTCACCTACAAATCTATAAACGCACAAAGAGCAGATTTTTTTTTTTTTTTGTGTATAATGGTTTGTCTTGGTCAAACCTTAGTTTGGTAATTAAACCTTGATAATGAAATGAAATAAAAAATGGAAGGAATAATGAATGAATACTAGCTTGTTGCAACTCACCAAAACCTTTAATGGATGACCTTAGAGGACTTAATTCTAACACATCACTCCAAGGATTAGATCTTGCATGAAATGGCTCGATTGGATGCTTGAAAACTTGAAACCTACATCACAATGTTAGCTCCGAAAATATGCATGGATGCAAATAAATTTAACTTGATGATAAGATCTTGAATGCTACTGTAGATGACTAAAAAATATACTCTTCAATGCTATTGACAATAATATTTGGTCGTGTTAAAGTTGCCTTAATGTTTCTTAGTTTGAATCGATAAAATAACCTTGTATTTATAGGTGTTTCCTTAATTTCCTAACAATTAAACATCAAAAGACGAATTTTTTTTAATTTGAATTTTAAACATTAAAATATCACCAAAAACATATTAAAAATTAGGACCTAGGACTTAAGGAAGACTTGTTTGCCCTTGGACAAATGGGCCCTATGCCATAAATCCAAGAAACTCAATTTTCAGGGTGTTTAATTTGATGTTTGCAATTGTTTAATGTAGGTTCCCCTTTTAGAAAATAAAATTAATTAGGCTTTTAAATGCATAAATGGGTCAATTAAAGGATTAATTAAGGCCAACTAATTAAGGGAGCGCAAACATGGTGTGAAAATGTAAAGGTGTATATTTTTCTACACTAGAATATTATATACTACATTATAATATATATAGTGAGAGAGAGAGAGAGAGCTATCTAGGTAGGGTGGGAGGGAGATCTAATTGAGAGAAAGAGAGGGGGAGAGAGTTATCTAGGTACCTAGTGGGAGGGATAGAGGGAGGGAGAGACCTAAGAGGGAGAGAGGGAGAGAGGGAGGGTGGGGGGGGAATGAGGGAGAGATAGTTATCTAAGAAGGTTGGAGGGATAGATAGAGGGAGAGACTTGGAGACAAAAGAGGATATATAGAGAAGGAGAGAGCTTAGAGAGAGAGAGAGAGAGAGAGAGAGAGAGAGAGAGAGAGAGAGAGAGAGAGAGAGAGAGAGAGAGAGAGAGAGAGAGAGAGAGAGAGAGAGAGAGAGAGAGAGAGAGAGAGAGGGTTATCTAGGTAGGGTGGGAGGAAGACACATGAGAGAGAGAGGGTTGGGAGGGATAAATGGAAGGAAAGACCTGAGAGAGATTTGTCTTAGTAGGGTTAGAGGGATAAAATGAGCGAGAGACACATTAGAGAGAGAGGGTGGGAGGGATGGATGGAGGGAGAGACATGAGAGAGAGGGGGTGGGAGGGATAGAGTGAGGGAGAGACTTGAGAGAGAAGGGATTTGGAGGGATAGAGGGAGGGAGAATCCTAAGAGAGAGAGATAGAGGGAGTGGGAGAGAGGGATCTGGAGTGAGAGAGAGTTGTATAGGTAGGATGGGAGGGATAGAGGGAGGGAGAGACCTGAGACAAAGATAGTTATATAGGTAGGGTGCTTGAGGGAGAGACATGAGAGAGAGAAAGAGGGGGTGGGAGGGATAGAGGGAAGGAGAGACTTGAGAGATATGGAGAGAGAGAGGGAGTGGGGGAGAGATAAAGAGAGTTATCTAGGTAGGGTGGGAGGGAGAAAATTGAGAGAGAGAGCTATCTAGGTAGGATGAGAGGGAGATACCTGAGAGAGAGAGGGGGTGTGATATAGAGATAAGTAGAGAGGGAGAGAGAGTAGGAGTGTGATAGGTGAGATGGAGATAAGTAGAGAGAGAGTGGGATATGTGAGATGGAGAGAGAGAGGGAGAGACCTAAGAGAGAGATGGATAGATCTAAGAAAGAGAGATCTGAGAGAGGGAGAGGGGTGGGATGGATAGTGGGAGGAAGAGACCTGAGAGAGAGAGAGAGAGAGAGAGAGTTTGCTTCCTACCTCTCTCCCTCTGAGGTATCTCCCTCCCTCTATCCTTGTCACACTCTCTCTCTTAGGTCTTTCCCTCCTACCCTGCCTAGATAACTCTTTCTCACTCCCCTCTCTATCTCCCTTCAGCTATCCATCCCACTCTACCTAGATAACTCTTTTTCTCTCACTCCCTCCCTCTCTCTCTCTTAGGTCTCTCCCTCCCATAATACCTAGACAACTCTCTCTCTCCCTCTCTCTCCCTCTATTTATTATAGCGTACTACATATAATATATTATGTATGAGTATACTATATTTAATATATAGTATATATAATATTATATAATATATCATAATATATAATATATTATGTATTATTAGTATATAATATATTTATTATATATTAATAATACATAATATTGGTTTTATGCATTCTTTGGTTTAAAAAACTAAAGGAAACGGATATCCATTTTAAATGGATATCCATTTTGGGAATTATATATAAAACAAAAAGGGGACCATTTTGAGAATTCCAACGGTCCCCACATTCTTTTTGTCGTCTGAAATCCCATGTTCTCTATCTGTAATAGACAAAATTCAACTTTTACAAGATTCTTTTACACAATTTTCAACTTTACAATAATTTTTGTGCTCTTTTTTGTTTATACAATGGGGAGCAATAATCATCATAAGGAAAAAGGAAAGAGAAAACTAATAGCAGATCAAATTGAAGCATATGATAAAAATATAGAGAAATTCATAGGAAGAGAAGACAAGGTATGTCAAATACTCAATTTGTAAATGAAAAAGTTTAAATTGATATAGAAAATGTTCAAATTGCAAATGAAAATGTTCAAATTGATATTGAAAAATTTGAAAATGAAAACATTGAAAACATTAAAAACATTGAAAATGAAACATTTGAACCTTATGGATCACCAAATTACATGAGAAAACAAGACCTTTGTGAGGAAGAAACTCAAATTTCAAATCCAACACATTCAAGAACCCCAAAATAGTTACTTGAAATAGATGAGAACATAATAGAAAAAATTTATGGAACAAGGTCATCACGAATGTTTCGGTTGTGGGCTACCCAAATTTTCAATCAATACTTTTCCAATAAGGCATTAACTGAACAATGTCAACTTTTTGTACAATTTCTAAAGTCTAACAAAATGAGACCATTATTAAACTTGAATCATAAAACATTTTCTAGAGCACTTTGAAGAAGAGGAATACTCGATAGTCCTCTTCAAAATGATACATGGGCTTTTAGTGGGAGGCTTCCACATGTTGATAAGAAGCTAACAGATAACGTAAAGAATGAAATTCAACAATTTTGGCACTCTCAATCTAGAATATCACCAAATGCAAAGGATGTTTTAAAGTTAAGAATTGGAAATTGAGATTGTGTACTACATCCTAAACATTTCTTGGAATGTAGCCAATCAATATTGTACAAACAATTTCGTGAAACACATCCAAATTTGCAAATCTCACAAAGGGTTTTTGAATCTTGTAAGCCATTTTATTGTGTACCTATTAATATTCATAATACATGTTGTAAATACCATGTAGATTTTTCAATGTATTATTAACTATTATTCTATATTTTTTCTACTATGCATACCAACAAAATGTTGCACGAGTGTCATGCAATGCAACTTTCAAAGTCATCTAGGGACTTGTTAGATTCATTTTTATGTGTTAGAGGTGATGGTTATTTTTTTTTATAGAAATGATTGTTTAAATGAAACATGCTTGTAATGTGGTGGTTTATCAAATTTTATAACATTTTTTCATGAGGGAAGAAAACATGATTTTTCTAACAAAATTGTTGAGAAAAAAATATTTGAGATAGTGAAATACAGTTTGAAAAGTAGACGTGAAGGTTCTAGATGCGACTTGGTTACAAGAGAGGTAAGTATTGCTGATTTTATTTTTTTATTTTAAGAAAAATATTTTCTACAAGTATGCAAGGCATAGCTATATGTCCTAGTGGCTGGATTGACAATTCATGATGTGTGAGGACTCTTTCCCGATTGGAACTATTATATTCATGGTTGATTTTTCTGAAAATTACACATTGCAACCAAAAAATGAGGTACAATCTCAATATTAAAATTCTATTCAATTTATTATTTTTTCCACATAACATATAAACATAACCCTGATAGTTCAGAAGAGGACATGAAGATAATTAGGGAATACCATTTTTACATGAGTGATGATAGATATCATTTGTCTGAGTTTTTGCAACATTATTTAGAATTTTTTTTTAAGTTTTTGTAGGAAAAATGGTATTGCAATGGGTCAACATCTCATTTGGCCAGATAACTGCATGGGGCAATTCAAGAATGCTCATATATTTTATTGGTTGAGTAGGATGCATGTAAAGAGGGGTGTATCACATATTTGAAGTTTTTTAAAAGTTGGGCATAAAAAAGGTGAGCATGATGGAATAGGTGCATGTGTGAAGAGAGCTTTGGTTAAGGAAAAATGAAGATTAGAGGTGGTGCAACATTTAGTGATGCACGTTCTCTTATTGATTGGTGTAGTTATGCATTGTCATGAGGAGGGACACTTGATTTAGAAGTGTGTAGGTTATTTTGGTTGGTTGAAGAGGGAACAATGGGAGAGAAATTGGAATGTTAGACAATTAGAGAATCTTCAAAGATGTATTCATTTCAAACCTTAGATATAGGTGCATGGACCATATGGACATGAGAGTTGGATTTTTTTGTCAGAATTGCATTAAGTGTGATTGGGATCAATACGAGTCAAGTGAGTGGGTAGATACATGGATTCCATAGTATCTAACCCATTTATTTGTAGCACAACCCTCTTTAGAAGATGAAATGGAAATTTCACTCGAATATAACCATCTTTTAGATCTTGTACAACTAGGACATGTCTATGTAGTTGTTGCACCACAAGGGAATGAAGAGAGATCAGAATATTGGTTAGCATGATGTGCATAGGGAAAGAAGAAGCTAAAAAAACCAATGATAGATTATGATGGGTTCATGTATCCTATAGGTTCAGTTTTTGTTGCTGAAACTTGGTTATAAACATATATAATTAGAAAGAATGGAATACCTACATTTGAAGACTATGAGAAACAAAAAATGATTCTCATGTATTCACACCTTGTTATACCAATAAATATTAATTTATTGAGACATCATTCCAAATGAAGAACAAAGGAACTATGGACAGTCAGTAGTATCGATCATGAAGCAATACTAGATACTCTGTAGGTAAGAGATGACCCTTCAGTACACTTTAGTAGCAGATTTTTTTTGTATGGGACATGTATGATATTGTTCATATTATTTAGATTCATTTTATTTTTATGGGTTGGATTAAAATTAAATAAAAATTTGAATAAAAACTAATTGGTATGTAAAAATGTAAGTTTTGTGGAGAATAAAGGTATAATTTCAAGCGATTCAGATCAAAACATCCAAATAAGTTCATGTAGATCAATATATCTTCAAGGTATATTTAATTTGAGATAATTTTTAGTTCAAGCTTTGTATTTCATGTTGCTTATGCTCAAGAATTTATCTCTATTTATATGTAGGTTCTTCTTTGACCCCATTTCTAATGAGTATTCTCATATTCTCTCAATTGCTAAATTTTTGAAGGTATTATTGTTTAACTTGTAGGGTGGGAGATCTCATTCAACCTATTTAATTCATGGAGGTTTACTATTGGCCAACATTATTCATCTTCATTTCTTGGAGGTGATTTTTTTTGTGTACACCTATTCCAATCTCTTATTTTTGTTAAGTTTCTCCCTTGTTTGTGTTTGGAAGAAATATGAATCCTCTCATAACTTCCAAAAATCTAACTCCTAAGTAGAGACTTTTCATTATCATTTGATCCATGTACTTTTCTAAGATCGAAGGGAAAGATGGAAACAATGAATTTTGATATTTCTTGAAGGAGCATTATAATTAATGAAAATTGACAACTACTCACACACTACAAAAGAGTATTTTCTCATGATCATCCTTACACTTGACAACTATGACACTTTCAAGAATACCCCAAATTAGTGCACTTTGAAATCATAGGGGGACTTGGGTGACAAAAGGATTCCTTCCATAGTGTTGAAATTCCCACCTTGACATGTTGGTATAGTTGGTTTCAATCCATTATGCACAAAACAAAAAAAATATTCTTTCCATTTTTGTACTGCTTTCCACTGACAATTTTTGCAAGAATGCATTTGACATTGGAACACACAAATGATATTGAGTTGACCCAAATTGAGAGAGTTTTGTTTTAAGGGATTCAATATCCACCTATATGTCCAAAAAAAGAATTCCTACATGCCACGAGCTCCCGGAATGACTTTGCCAAAGTTTGACAATTTCTAGCTTTTAGGGCTCTTAAGAGACTACCCCAGAAAGAGCACCCTAGAATGATCGAGTGACTTGGGAAATGAATTCAGGACTTCCCTAGCATTTACCTACTTACCTCAACATGTCAATGCCACCCATTCATCAAAATTACTAAAAATTTGATAATTTTTTACATTTTTTTCTCTTAAGGCTCTTTAGAGACTACCTTGGAAAGAGAACCCCAAAATGATCGGGCAACTTGGTCAATGAAAAAAAACCTTCCCTAGTATTTACCTTCCTAACTCAACATTTCCACACAACCCATTCATCAAAATTACTAAAAAAATAACATTTTTTTGTATTTTTTACTCTTAAGGCTCTTTAGAGACTATCGGAAAAGAGCACCCCACAATGATCAGATGACCTAGGAAATGAAAATAGAACTTCTATAGTATTTACCTACCTACCTCAACATGTCCACACTTCCCATTTGTCAAAAATACTGAAAACTTAACAATTTTTTAGTTTTTGCTCTTATGGCACTTTCAAGACTACCCTATATTAGTACACTCTGGAATCATAGGGGAATTGGGAAAAAAAAGGATGCCTTTAGTAGCATTGGACTGACCACCTTGATGTGTTAGTATATTTGGTTTCACTCCATTATGCACAAAACAAAACAAAAAACACTTCTTTCCATTTTTGCATTGCTTTCCACTGACAACTTTTGCAAGAATGCATTTGACATCGGAACACACAAATGGTGTTGAGTTGAACCAAAATGAGAGAGTTTTGTTTGAAGGGATTTAATATCCACCTATAGCTCTAGACAAAAAATTCCTACGTGCCACGATCTCTCAGAACGACTTCATCGAAGTTTGATAAATTTTGGCTTTTAGGGCTCTTAAGAGACTACCCCAAAACGAGCACCCTAGAATGATTGAGTGACTTAGCAAATAAATTTATACCTTCCATAGTATTTACCTACCTTATTCAACATGCTCACACTACCCATTCATCAAAATTACTTAAAATTTGACAATTTTTTCATTTTTTCTCTAAAGGCTCTTTAGAGACTACCCCAAAAAGAGCACCCTAGAACAATTAGGTGACTTGGGAAATGGAAAGAGACCTTCCATAGTATTTACCTTCCTACCTCGATGTATGCATGCTGACCATTCATCAAAATTACTAAAAAACTAACATTTTTATTTTTGCTCTTAAGGCTCTTTAGAGACTACCCCAGAAAGATCACCCCAGAATCATTGGGTGACTTGGGAAACAAAAAGAGACCTTACCTAGTATTTATCTACCTAACTCAATGTTTCCATGCTGACCATTTGTCAAAATTACTGAAAACTTAATGATTTTGCATTTTTTGTTCTTACGACACTTTTTAGACTACCCCTAGTTAGTGCACTCCAGAATCACATGGGGACATGGGAAACAAAAGGAGGCCTTTCATAGCATTGGACTTCCCACCTTGACATGTTGGTATATTTGGTTTCACTCCATTATGCACAAAACAAAAAAAAAATCTTTCCATTTTTGCACTGCTTTCCACTAACAATTTTTGCAAGAATATATTTGACACTGGAACACACAAATGATGTTTAGTTGACCCAAACCGAGAGAGGTTGGTTTGAAGGGGTTCAATATTCATGTATAGGTCCAGAAAAATAATTCCTACATGCAACGAGATCTTGAAACAACTTCGTCAAAGATTGACAATTTTTGGCTTTTAGGGCTCTTAAGAGACTACCCCAAAAAGAGCACCCCGGAATGATCAGAGGACTTGGGAAATGAAGTTAGACCATCCCTAGTATTTACCTAACTACCTCAACATGACCATGCTACCCATTCATCAAAATTACTTAAAAATTGACAATTTTTGCATTTTCCAATATTCGTGTTTAATTTTAACCATTGTTGAGTCAAAAGTAGGTTCGAGTTTATGTTTCTTAACAATTCTTAAGAAATCTTGTTATTTTTGGTGGTCAATACTATTGCGTCAAGATGCGATTCAAAACAAAATTTATAACATTTTTCTTCAACATTGAGGACACATTCAATGTAATTCATAAGGAGGTATCTTCCTCATATACTTTTATCTCTCGAATTATAATCTTTCATTTGATTTTAAAGAATGATCAATTGAATTTTTTGTTCATGTTATTTATAATCCATACTTTTCTAATATTATATGCAGGCATTACTCAACACAAGCTTTGAGTAGGATGTGAGGTTTGATGGCAATGCATCCAACATTGGAGTTCATGTTGCTTTCATTGTTCAATTACTTTTACTTAGTATTTTAATGATTTTTAACAATTGGATTGTAATATTGCATTGTAGGTGTCTTTGAGAATAGAAATGATTTGAAATGTATGTTATAGAGTGAAGATATTAGCCTTGGCAACATATTAGTTATGTATCTAGGATAGTTTGATAGCAAGATGCATTTATGTATTTGTACATGAGGACATTGATAAAATTATATGGGAATTATTAGTTGTATCGATGATTATAATGGTTAAAAGATGATATAAGATGTATTTGTACATGAGGACATGAAAAATATGATATATGAGCATTATTGTTTATGTTGAAAAATTTCACGTGTATGTGTAATCACCATCAAGTGTGTCGAACATATGTAAATAATGATTATTATGATGAAAAGATATATATACTAACAAACATTATGTGTATGCACCTACTTATGTATGTTCACAAATGCCACGTGTATATATTTTTACATCAAAATCACTTGCATTCTTACATTGGTTCATGTTGGAACCTACTTAATAGTCAAGAAATGGTGAATATTTTGAACCTATCTATGAATGAAATCTCGAATGTAATGTATGTGAACCTTAATGTGTGTGGTTCACTTATGATGGAATATGTTCTAATAGATTAATGTATCACTCTCATTGTTATAAAATATAATATATGGCCTACATAATTGGAAGAAAGATAATGAAATTGCACATCTTAGTGTACCCAATCAAGTAAATCAATTGACCCATCAAAATTAGTGTACCCAATAAAATCAATATCAATCCCTATTGTATAGAGAATCCCAAAACTAGGAATATGAGAGACCCATCCTATTACAAGGTGTAAATTTTTAGATTATAATGACATCAACTGAATTCAACTAAGAAAATAAAATATTCTATCTTAGCATGCCAAGTCATGTTTATAGTTGCAAGGACATTCTTGTGACCACAATATTGATCCTTTAAATTGTACAAAAATAATATAGCTAACTAGACCATCTCACACTTTGCTACCAAGCCAACTTTCCACAAATGTTTAATATTTATTTACATTTATAAAAAAGGATGTATTTGTAGTCATTTTGATAATGGTACACCATTGAAAATTCTTGTAATTTATCTTTTCACAACTACACCTACGAACATAAACATCCATGTTATGATTAATAAAATTAGAAAAATGGTCATAAAATTTGGTGAAGTTGCCAAATGCAACCAAATTTAACACTAACATAGACGGATTACCAATTGTAATTTATAAGTTCTATAAAAATGCAATTTCATTAATCTATAACATGTTATTGATCATAAGTTAAAACCATTCTAAAATGATTATACATTCATTTCAATTTTAAGTTTCAAAGTAGAAATACATGCACACGAGGAACAAATTAGATTAAATATTTATTTTTATGTATCAAATTTTAGAATAATTTTGTATATGCATATACAAATTTGCTATATATTCCAACTCAAAACAAGTTCTAAAATGTGCCATATATGCCATCTCAAAATCTATATACAATATACATGCCGAATAGCTATGTATCAATCCGTAAATTTATCAATCTCTAGCAAATCCTAATCTTTTTCTGGATCATCAAAATTGAGCCTCCTCAAAGTATTTGGTGGCTCTATAGTTTCCAAAAAAAACAACATTTCAAACAAAAAATTAGATTAATTATGTCAATGGTTGAAAAGATAGACTAAGTTAAATAGAAAATTATATACTATAATTTAGAAAGTGTCTTGATTTAACATCAAAATCACTATATTGAACTATAATATATCTAAAATGCAATTCTTGTTTACCTCAAGTCTTTCTCTTTTTTCTACAATAAATTCTTCATATGATTGTCTTGTAGGACGATCAAGAGTCCTAACATATCGAAATGGTCCTAGATTTGTCACATTGTTGAATTGGGCAAAGGACTATAGTAGGTAAAATAAAATTGATACAAACTGATATATAATTGTTGATAAATAATCATAAACTAAATATATATCTACTCCTATCTAAATGTATATATCTACAATATAAAACAAACACATACCTCATATGATGCTTGTTCTCTTGTTCTAGAAGGGCTCATGATGGATGAATCAACTAAGATATTTTCCTATATAAAAAATGAAAAGAATGAAATACAATTTAAATTCATATGTACGCATAATCATAATGTTGATAATATATAAAAAATATATACCTATTGTGATTCTTCTTCCACTGTGTCAAAAGCAATCATCATGGATGTAAAAGTACCAGATTATTGCATAAAAAAAAAAGAATACATATGACTATCAATCTATGTACATATATTTAATCATAATAGATTTGAAAAATTAACATCTAAATCAAAATTTAAATGATATGCATATATAATAAAATATTGTAAACATATATGTGCAAAAAGGTATACCATATAGTGACTCTCTAGACCAAATGAAATGGCCAAAGTTGTACCCTCTTGGACCTGTGGAATTTGATCCTCCATCAACAACTATTAAATATTCTAACACATAAATATACATTAGTAATAATATATCTTATAAAATATGAGATAAAAGATAAAATACACTGAAATTACTTTGTCATTACATCCATGTCATCTCTCACACTTGGTGTCTCTCCTCAAAATACTCTGCCCTGTGATCTCTCATCTCCTACATTTGACATATGATGGACCTCATAGTTAGACATATCTATTAGAGGCTCATTAGGCTATCCAAGAGGATCCAAACGTACTTGGTGGCACATAATGTAGCGATGGTGCATACAAATATGTGGCAAAGAGGAGGGTACACTAATAGCAACTGATGCAATAGGTTTATCACTATCATGTGGTTGTGCAAGTTGTGAGCTCTATATGATCAAACAACTAGTCAAAGCATGTACAACCAAGATACACTGATGTGTTTCATATGCAAAAATCTTTGGGTAAGGTATTGGAGGTGGGGATGCAATAGGTGGTAGGGGAATAAGTGGGGTTACTTGATGTGCCTAGGTCTATCTTGAGGCATTCCTCTACCCAAACCTTATAAATCTCACATATCAAAGTAGTTGGCATGCTTACTTAGGTGATGCAGAGGTGGTGGAAACCCAAGATACAAATTCACACAACTTCTCTCAAATATGCCAACGAAGACATCAAACTTCAATTGAATCAACAAGAAAAATCAACTACCCAACACAATCTAATCACACAAAAGACCTATCTCAACATCATTTAGGCATCCACTCAGACCCGAATACAATATTCAAATCAGACTTTACAAGATTCATTAGGCCAACACCAAGTTTCATTGGACCGCCCTGCTTAAAAGGCTACAAGATTAGCCTTATTTTCCAAAAGAAGTACCCTCAGATCCTTTTTTTTTCACAAAATCTCTTTGGAAAGAGTTTTATTATGATGCAAAACCACCAATTCACGCTTCAAAACTTAGACAACCGACCTCTGGACTGTAAGTTCACCAAACCCTCCTTTTACATGTAAAAACATAGGGTTTCTTTGAATTCACATTTCCCAGGCTCTCCAAGCCCAACCAAAACATAAAACTACTTTATTAGGGTCTACAAAAAATCAAAACATTCTCATATTATGCTTCCCCTTTGATTCGCATGCACTTACTTTGTAAAATCACTCAATTTCACTCTTTCCCATGCTTGTTTAACAAGGGTTCATACCCCAAACATGTCAATGAATCCTCCAGACCTTCTAAATGTGTAAAAAACAACCCAATTTACCTAACAACTCCGTACCACACAAGTTATAGCCTTCTTTGTTTCAGATTCAACCAACTACCTTCTTTGCTATGCCTTCTTAGGTCAAGATGATGCTTCTACACAGGGACAACGAGGAGATATTTTCCCTTTAATATCACTAAACTCATATGACACTTCCTACACCTATTTCTAAACTAAAAGGGCCCATTCCACCCAGGTACAGTATTCTTAGAAGGTGGAATGGCCTTTTTGTTACATATTCACTCTCAAACCTCAAAACCCTGTTTCAGACCAGTCTACAGATTTTAGCCTCTAAATTGCTCAATATACAATGAAATTACTCAAGAATGGATTAAATTTAAGTCCAACACCATGCTACAATTAATTCACAACATTTGAGAGCCAACCCCTACTGTACGGACCCATACACAAGAAGGAATTACAAAGAAATATAGGAAAATAACAAAAAACTGAGTATTTTATTGATTTTCTTTCTTCAAAAGTGATTCCTCTCCCCCATTCAAGCCTTATGAGGTCCTTAAATACATTTTAAATAAATGAAATTACCACCAACACCTATAACCACCTAGCCAACTTTCTTTTAAAAGGTTACTAACCCTTTACATTGCATCCTTTACTAATGACAACTTTATATTTGCAACTTAGACTTTAGACTTCCAAAGACTTAAACTGCATTAAATGGTTCCTATGAACCTTATTACATCATGAATGGTCTCATGGACCTCATTTAACACAAACTGACTCTTTCTACCACTAACTCCTAGACCAACCCTCATATAGTGTATTTTGCAATTACATGATTTAGGTGCTCTTGCACCACTAGGACAAATTTAGCATATAGTTTTCATAGAAAATATTATGGGACATCAAGATTGTTGTTGGGTGGTTTATCAAAAACCATCCACCAACAATCCCAAAACTTATATAGGATACCTTGATGTCTGCACCATTTAATCAAATATTTAGGCTTGCACACATCAATGGGTTGTCTAGTTTTAGGATTGATAAATAATTGTGCTAATTAGGCTTTCATAATGTAAAGTTCCCTCACTCGATCATATGATAAGCCATCAGTATATCATTGCCTCATGGCTTCTCGCCACTCTAAAAAGCTAATATGTTGGTTAGAGAGAGTTTTAACATTGGAAATTATTGATTCTAATGTTGTAAAACCCCTCTATTTTACTCTTATGATTAGATTACGATGCTTTGATATTTTGATCGCTATTTATAGAGCGACATTAACTATTTGTGGTGGTGTGATGTATCTTCTTTGATGCTTTATTTGATATTCTTTGATCAGTGTAATAATGTTAGTTTGCTATAACATGATTATTGGACATGAGTAATTTAACTATGATAGAACTGCTAGTTCATGAAAAGTGTATTGGTGAAGGGGACATAATAGCATCACTCGCTTGCGAGTGCCCTACGATTCCATGATTTCGTCTTCACAGTGTGTATTATTATGCTGTTTATATACATATGCTTTTGATATCTCGTTTATAGGTTTGCAGGTACATGACATCGAATCCACCTAGCTTCACAGGTTTGAGCGTGTCAACCCAATGGTAAGTTGATTGGGAGATAGTAGCTAGGTTACTTGTGTTAGGTCTACACCCTAGCCATAGTGTGTCGTCAGTCCATGTTCGATTTGTTTGATTGTCATGTCTGTGTTTGCCTTGTCAATTTTTATTTAATTATGCAAGGTATTTTATGGAAATTAATGTTAAATTAACGCTTTTAATGATTTTAGCATTTATTTAATCATTTTTAAATAATATCGTTGGAAGCTTTTTTTTTAATTTAATTAATTAAATTTAATTTATTTAGCGAAGTAATTTAATCCTTGGGATTAAATTTATTTTATTAAGTAAATAAATTAATTGATTAAATTTATTTATTAAGTAAATAGATTAATTGATTAAATTTATTTAGAAATTAAATTGTGGTTTGAAATGATTAAAATGTAAAAATGGCTTGAGAAAATATCTTGGGTTGTTGAGAAGATATTTTGAATTGGACATGTGTGTGAGAAGAATTTATGAATCACTTTGTTGGGAAATTATTCTCGGAGAGAATATTTGCCATAACTGAGTGAGGTAAAAAGTTACTTCACGAGAATGAAAAGAGGAATATTTTTGAGAGGTTGTTTGGTTGAAAATTGAAAAGAGGTTCTCGAGAAATATTGTGGGATTTGTAATTTTGCATCTTTTTGGAAGTGGTGATTTTGGAAAAGGCTTTGGAAATTGAACTCTGAAGGAGAGGCTTTGCCCCAACCTTCATTTCTTCAAGCTTCAAGAAAACAGGTTCTTTTATGTTTTTAATTTATTTAGTTGATTTCAGAAAGATTCTCTGTACAAAACTCAATTCGGTAGAAGCTTTGTTTAAATTGATTTTTAAAAAAATGGAAAGATTTCCTGTGTAAGAAGATTTGTATTTTTAGTAGAATTTTTTAGTTGTTTTAGAAAATTGTAAGGCTTCTGTATTTGTAGATTTTCCGTGATTAATTATTGCCTCTGTAGGAAAATTTTATAGTGAAATTAGAGAGCCTCTGTGAAATTGATATTTTAAACAAAGGAAAAACCCAAAGGGAAACATTATAAGATTTAGAAAATGATTGAAAACTTTAGTGTATAAAATGATTGAAAGCTTCTGTGTAGAAAATGATTGAAAGCTTCTGTGTAGAAAATTATTGAAAGCTTCTGTGTAGAAAAGTGTTGATTCCTCTGTGGAATTTGAGATTTTCTGGAAATTTGCTCAATTTTTCTTGTAGATTTTTTTCTCGAAAAGTTTCTTCCCAATTTCAATATGTTGGGTATTTCATTTCATTTTAATATATACATATATATATATATATATATATATATATATATATATATATATATATATATATATATATATATATATATATATATATATATATTATATATATCGTGTTTATTTTGTAAAAAATTCTGAGATTATAGTCATTGTATGACGAGGCGGATCTGGAAAAATTCACAGGAAATTTATGGAAGTGTTAATTATTAAGGGAAATGTCACGTGTTGGTGGGGGGGGGGGTTTGAATCCCCACCACCCCCCTTACATGGATGGTGCGGTTTCCCAAAAGGAAGCACCCTCCACATTGGAGGGAGCGTTGCCTTTGGGGAAGCACAACCCCTCCCATGTGGTTGGCCGCACTTAAGGAGTTAGGGGGGAGGTTCGACTACAACCGACCTCTCCCCATAATTTATAAATTTTGGTTGTTTATTTTTAAAACCAGCGAACATTAGATTTATTCCATCTGCCTTGGAAATTTAGTTGGTTTTTGATTTATATATATATAATATATATATGTATATATATTGGAAATTATTATTAAACTTTTTATTTTGATTAAAATAATGTGTAACTTATTTTGTAAAATATATTAGCATATATTAGCATATATATATATGTGTTTGTATATATAATTAAGTATATGGATATATATGTGATGTTTATCTATTGCATGTGTATATACATTTAGATGTATATTTAATGTTTTATTTTATGGATTTAGTTGCATGCAATTTTGTACAAATGGAGATTTAGAAAAGAATAATTTATATGCATGGCCTAATTTATTAGAGAAATGGATATTTTAAGTAAATAGAGGAAATTATTATTGGTTTTAAAATTAATTAAGGATTTGAGTTTAAATAAGATTAGATTTTGCCTCTTTGTGATTTGGAAGGGCTTTTATTTTGATCAAGTGTAATTGGACATATTATTGTAATGTTTTCTATTGATTGAGAATGGATTTAGTAAATCCAAATATTAGGTTCAAATCATGTCTTGATTTCCCTTAAGTAATTATTTATTCTTGAATCACTTTGGGAATGGGTTAAGTGTTAGACAATAAGTTGTAAGTCTTCCAGAGGTTCTTTATGTGATGGGGTTGTCGATTTATGATGTCAGTCATTTAAATTCCCTTAGGTAGTGCATGGAGTCTTTTCAATGTCACCTGGTTTCCATGAACGAGAATGGTTTTCCTCCTTTGGATGGAGTGGTTTGGTTATTTGTTTCCTCCTAAGTTTTGGAGTGGCTATGTTTCATGTGTTGACAGTAGGAGAGTGAATCTCGATGGAGGCCAAGATCTGAAAAGGTTTGATGGGTAACTGATGTACCTTGTGTGACACTTATCCTAGGTTAGCAGTATGTATGGTACACTGGTGTGTCAACTTGTTTAACTCTAGAAGCATTGTACTTTTGAGTTGGTTGTGTACTAGTTTATGATAAGTTCAGTTTTGCATAGTCCATGTCTAGTGGTTGATGGTCTTGCCTAGTATCCTTGTTACTGTCTCCTAGCATGGGGGGTGGGCCTTCGGGTACCACTTGGTTGGGAGGAATGTGTGCCCTACGTTGTTGGGTCCTCCTTGATTTCAGTTCGTGATGGTGAGATATTCCAGTTGGAGATCTCGTGGTTCTTGTAGTTATGTTCTTTTCTTTTAATGTATTATTTCAATTGGTTTTTGTAATTTTTACCCCTTAGATGTATTCGAGGTGGATGGTTGTATATTGTAAACAAATTGTATGTATTACCTCATTCGGGGAATGAGAGATGTAATCCTTATTTTTAAGTTAATGTTATGTGAAATCTTATTGTGATGTTGTAATTTATCTTGAATGGAATGTATGTGTACTTAATTCCTTAAGTAATTAAAATGTTATGGATGTATTATGATGTATGTATGGTTTTAGATGTAATCTTGTTGCGTTCCTTAGAGGTTGTTATGAAGTGTTGTGCATCTTCCTTGTTAATAATGCACTTTTTAGAAAAAAAATTGTACGTTTCTACAATAGTTGCAACTTTCTTTAGGGTTACATGGCGAGGCATTACAAATGTGGTTTTCATATCAGACAAGTGAGAGTTCCTCTTGTATAACAGACATATGTTTCTTAGTTCAATTAAATTTCCATGACTAGTTTCATGGTTAGTCGATGGGTTTTGTAATGGAGGATTTGGTGGTGGTGGAGGATTTGGCTAGGTAGGGTTTTCATTTGGAATAGGGTTGGGATTCTCAGCCATTGGAAAACCTATTTGATGTTGAAAATTTTTAAAATCAATTTTTTTTTGAATACAAACTAAAATGCATATTGAAAAACCTATTTTAAACTAATATTCTTCTAAAATGATGTAAAAATTTAAAAAGCTGAAGAAAAAACATTAAAAACCAACGTACCTATAATCGGAGGGGGATTTTTGAAGTTGAATAGAGCTCGAAATAGATATCCATTAGGTTTAGTCACTCAACTTCATGCTCAACAGGAAACAAGGAAAGGAAAAATGAGTTTTGACCTCTTCTTATGATAGATGAAATGAATATTTGTTTCCTATTGCATGATTTTTTAAATAAGCATTGGGTCTAGTCCATCCCTTAGATTATAAGGGATGATACAAACCTATTGTATTATATATGAACTATAAATATAAACTATAATTTATAATATAATATAATATATATTATATATTACTAAATTATATTATAATAATATTATATATATTAATATATATTAATATATAATAATATAATATATATTAATAATTATTTTTATATGAAGTGAAAATGACTTTCAACATTTTATATATCTTGTGAACCTCTACTCATGAAACATGGGTCAATGAGTTTGACTTGTAAAACTACACGGTTGAATCTTGATAGCAATATCACAATTTAACACGCTGTGGAAAATACCTCCTACTTATCAATTGATGAGCTTAAGGGGCTCTATAATGAATGGTTCATAAGGCACAACACTTGTTAAAGGTTTTTCAAATGGGATTTCAAGCTAAGTGGGCATAACCTTGAAGAAAACTCCATGGTTAAGCATGCTTGAGTTGGAGTAGTACTGGGATGGGTGACCTCTCGGGAAGGCCCAATGCTTCACCTCTATTAGAATCACCTAGATGCAATGAGTGTTAAGTGGACCATTCATTATCATGAGAGATGGGTTCTTGTGAACCACTACTCATGAAACATGGGTCAATGAGTTTGACTCGTAAAACTACACGGTTGAATCTTGATAGCAATATCACAATTTGACATGTTGCGGAAAATACCTCCTACTTATCAATTGATGATCTTAAGGGGCTATATAATGAATGGTTCATAAGGAACAACACTTGTTGAAGGTTTTTCAAATGGGGTTGCAAGCTAAGTGGGCTTAACCTTGAAGAAAACTCCATGGTTAAGCGTGTTTGAGCTGGAGTAGTATTGGGATGGGTGACCTCTCGAGAAGGCCCAGTGTTTCACTTCTATGAGCATCACCTAGATGCAATGAGTGCTAACAGGGCCATTCATTATCATGAGATATGGGTTCTTGTGAACCACTACTCATGAAACAAGGGTCAATGAGTTTGACTCGTAAAACTACATGGTTGAATCCTAATAGTAATATCACAATTTGACACTATGGAAAATACCTCCTACTTATCAATTGATGAGCTTAAGGGGATCTATAATGAATCTTTCATAAGGCACAACACTTGCTGAAGGTTTTTCAAATGGGGTTGCAAGCTAAGTGGGCTTAACCTTGAAGAAAACTCCATGGTTAAGCATGCTTGAGCTGGAGTAGTACTAGGATGGGTAACCTCCAGAGAAGAACTAGTGCTTCACCTTTGTGAGCATCACCTAGATGCAATGAGTGCTAAGTGGACCATTCATTATCATGAGAGATGGGTTCTTGTGAACCACTACTCATGAAACATGGGTCAATGAGTTTAACTCGTAAAAATACTTCGTTGAATCTTGATAGCAATATCACAATTAGACACATTGTGGAAAATACCTCCTTATTGATTGATGAGCTTAAGGGGCTCTATAATGAATGGTTCATAAGGCACAACACTTGCTGAAGGTTTTGCAAATGGGGTTGCAAGCTAAGTGGGCTTAACCTTGAAGAAAACTCCATGGTTAAGTATGCTTGAGTTGGAGTAGTACTGGGATGGGTGACCTCCTAGGAAGGCCCAATGCTTCACCTTTGTGAGCATCACCTAGATGTAATGAGTGTTAAGTGGACCATTCATTATCATGAGAGATGGGTTCTTATGAACCGCTACTCATGAAACATGGGTCAATGAGTTTGAACCGTAAAACTACACGATTGAATCTTGATAGCAATATCACAAATGGATATTTGTTTCCTTTTACATGATTTAAGAAAAATACCGGATTTGACACAAACCTATGGTATTATATATGAACTATTAATATAAACTATAATTTATAAAAAAAATATATTATCGTATAATACTATATTAGATATTATATACTCATTATAAAATATAATGATATAATATAATATATATAAATCATATATTTAATATATATTATATATTATATTATATTAATATATAATATAATATTAATATATTAATATTATAATATATATTATATATTATTATAATATATTATCATAATACAATATATTAATATATAATAATATAGTATCATTTTTTATATGATTTCAAAGTGGAATTTCACGTTTTTGGACAAATGAAAAATGCTTTTTTTGTCATATTGTCACTTTTTGGACCCCATGATCCTACACAAACCCTTATCTATTCTCTATCAGAGTCAAACTAGTATACTTCCCTCTAACATCAAGATTTATATATTATTTTATTCTTTTTATTTATGTTTTAATTCCAGAGCTAGTTGTATATCTAGACAACTCTTTTGTTTAGATTATTTTCTAAATATAATACTTTATGCATATTTATATTAATTATTTAGAAGAGACTGTTATTTCTCCTTTGCAATCTTATATCTCAAACTCCATTTCCATCTTATGTAAATTAAGATAAAGTCAAAAAAATTACTCATGTTTAAATTTATTTATTTTTGGTTGAAGAATATGGAGCAATACATATAAATTTAATTGTGAATGTAAGTTTACACTAAAACATACATTTCTTTGACATAAAATGTTTATTTATAAAATTTAATGTAAATCACTTTGGTATAAATATAAATCCACACTAAAACATTACATTAAATTGTTTGGTGAAGTGGTTACAATTTGTTGATTTATTGTAGCTTGTAAAATGAGGGTATTTAAGTTTTCTTTCAATAGTATAGATATACTAACTATTAGTGAATTTTTAAAAAGAGTGTTATTTTAAATTTATAGGGAAATGAAAGAAAGGGAACATGATTTTGAGGTTCTTAAGTGTTTTGTTTATAATGGTAGGAGATGAATGTTACTTATAGTTATGATATTATTAAGATTAGAATTAAATATTTATTTGTTTATTACTATAGAGGTGAAAAGTGCACCTCTAATACTTTTCCATATTTATTTTGGACATTTTAAAATTTTGTCTTTAATATAATAGTCTATTATTTAACTTGTGAATTTCTACACAAGAATTGGTATTTACCCTAAAATCGAGTCTCCATTCTTGAATGATCTTGACTTAGTCCTTACTCCCATCATTCTTGATCCCAAGTCATGACCTTCATTTTCCACATTCAAATTAGACATGGACCCAAGCCAACTTGACTCCAACTAGTCATTAACCACAAACTCACATGTAAAATATTCAAATGTGAATGCTAAGGTATTCTATAAAAGAACAAAACTCTAGTACTAAGATACATCACATTATCATTACAAAGTATTACTCATATGAAACATAACAATTATTGCATCAACAATTACATACATAAGGATACATACCTAGGCATTTCATTTCATGTGTCATGTCTTTGCTCTTGTTTAGACATAATTGAATTAGTACATAAGATTTGACTATAATAAAAACAAGTGTGGATTTCCCTATTGAATTAGTACATAAGATTTGACTATAATAAAAACAAGTGTGGATTTCCCTATTACATAGGGAGTCCTATTAGTACTTTGAAGGACCACCTAGTCAAACATGTTTTTGAAAAACATAGAATTTAAAGCTGCCATTGTATGACTAGAATCACCCATGTGTTTTTGACCCCAAATAAAATACTATTCAATTTGTAATCCATTGAAACCTCACTGTTACAAATCTAATTACAAATCATCAAAAAAAATCATAAAATATCCATCATAATACAATATTCCTCATCTCATACAAAGTTAAAAGCACCTATTTTTTTAATCAATTTTAACATTTATTTGGGCTATTGTGATTGCAGGCACTATGCTTTCACTAATCCAATATACTTGTGGGCTTGATTCAAAATCCCTAATTTGTGACCTCTTTGATTCATAGTTCCAATCTAAAAAAACATTTGCGAATCAATTTTTTTAAAACATTCTGTTTAACTTATATTCATTTGATTATCCTATAACAATCAAAGAACCTCTTGATTAAAACATCCACATTTCACGGTCACTGTTGTAAACAATCTTCCTAAAAAAAAGTAGTATGGGCCAAAGAAACATTTGAATTATAGTGTCAAATAAGATGTGATGTGAAAACCATGCAAGTCAGCACCCCATTGGGACATTGCAAGGCAAATGATCAAACTCCAATGGAATTTATCAACATTTGAATGATTATAAAATGACCAGGCAAGTTGTAATGGCTATTTTTGCACGCATGCATATCAATAATGATTCAAACACCATAATGAGTTTCTATATGGGAATGACCCATTTCAGCAAATTTTTTTGTGTCAGTGAGAAAGAGGTGGAAAAATGATTATCCCTTTGAAACAAAAATGATGCTATACACCAAACAGTAGTTAAAATGACTGTCTTTTACGGAAATTGCTCTCTGGCTATTATATATTTCAAAAGCAAACGTTGAACGTTATCATTCCTTCTACTTTTAACATTCAAACTAAAATACCTGACCACCCATAATATTCAAGAGCACAATAAATTGAATTTTCCATAAAGTCATCTTTTTGCACTACTTATCTTGCAAGAAACAGCAAGTGGTGGAAAATAATTGATATTATTCTTTCAAACTCCTATTCCCCACACAGACAACCATCAAGTTTGATAGATACACATACTCCCCACACAATATTATTCCACAGTGGATGTTGAAAGAGGTGCTCAACATGACTATGTCTATTCAAGATCAAAGAATTAAAGTAGTTTGATCTCAGAGGCCCTACAAGGATTGGTCCAAGTTCCCACTGGAAAACAATGCCATTTTAATGATATGATAAACATGTAGAAAACATATAATTGAAATTATGAGAGTTTATGGTCGTTTGTGGACTGTTTGTTGGACTGTCTGCATATTGGGCAGCCATTTGTTGACAGTTAGATAGGACTTAGTTTGTGGAGTGAAGTTTTGTTGTCAGATGTGATTTTACTTATGTTTTTGCCTGAAATTTTCAGTTTATTTCAATATAAAAAGTTATCATATTTGAAGTTAATTGTATTTTTGAATTATAGTTGATAAAAGAGGTACAAAATTCTAAAGTTATTTGTATGGTCTGTTAAATTCAAATCATTATAATTATGATTTGTTCAAATTTGTCTTTAGTTTATTTCTAACTATAATGTTGTTTTCTACTTTATACATTTGTTTCTTCAACAATTTAAGCTTGACCCAAAAAGCATTGACTACAATGATGTTGATTAAGAGTTGTCATGAGTACTTTGATGAAATTTATAGATTTTATTTTAATAAAATAAGTAAACATAAATGTATTTTCAAATGAGGTGTAAATAATTATATACTTTCATTATCAAATGATGTAAATAATATTGACAATATAATTAAAATAAGAGAGAATCTAAAAGAAGGTGTCATTGAGTACATCACTTTTGCTAAGGAATTATGTAAAGGGAATAAAAAGAAGATAAAAAGAAAGATAAAAGGAGGATAAAAAGGAGCTTAACAATGAATTGGTCATTTGTTGTATGTTTGGTGTGGACCCTAAACAAAGCTAGAAGACTTTTTCCAATAGTATAAATGTCCACAAAAATAAACACTTAATGAGGTATTTGACTTTAATGTATATGTGTCAAATATATCTAATTAAGCCATTAAAAAATGCTAATATTCTTTGCATTTAAGTATAGTTATAGTAGATAAAGTCACTAGCAATCAAATCAAGTCTTTTTCAATGTGAAAAATGGCAACCCCTAATTCATGTTAACTCTTTGAAGTCATATTGTCCATTCTTTAATTGAGTTTAACTATAGTCCAATCCAAATCTTCAAGCCCTTTGTCAAATAAAATGAATGTCTTAATACTAAGAACTTGAGAAATTATAAAAATAAAAATATTCACATTACAAATGAATCAATAGAAAAATCATTAAGTATTACTATGGTAATAATAATGTGTACTATATTTATTCTAAGAATAATATTTATAATGATAGTTTACATAGACAACTAATGTATATGAGAATGATTGTTTTAATAACATGATGAATGCATGTGATGATGTGATTGAAGTATCATGTAGGTTTTCAAGACAATGTGAGAAGTTGAAGGAAAATTCCATTGATACATTGAATTCCAATCTTTAGTGTTTAGAGGCTCTACATTTTATAAAAAAAAAAAATTAATATAAAATTTAAGGTTATTGTGTTCTTTGAATGCTATGTCTATTTTAAGAATAAAAAATATTTTATATAGGGAGAAATTAATGTTAATATATTTTTTAAATTAATTTTTTTTTAGAAATTAAAAAATTAATAAGTTATCAAATTTGGAAGGAATTTTTTTTATGTGTATTAATGTTTTATTTAAGATGTTATATTATTGTACAAAGTTAAAATTGACACAATATCAATTATTTAATTATTCAATCATTTCTTCTATAATCAATTGATTGGATAAATTTTTATTTTTTCAATTAATTATTACATTTTCAAATAACAATTAATAAAATCACTATTCATCGCTATTTTCCCACACCACATTGCTAGCCTAAATCTCTTAATCAATCTTCTTCTAAAGTCCATGTTAGGTAAATGAATTGAAATGTTTATTTACCTAAGTTCCCCATTATTTAATTCCCCATTTTTCATCTACTTTCAATTAGTGGGATAAAATTAATTAACTCACTAATCCTGCACTTGCACACACTAACCTTGGTCAAGCCCTTCAAATCATGCACATCCTCATATGTTTTCGAAGGCATTGGTCATTTTTACACAAGGCATGGGCCTTTGTAAATGTTACATGGGCCTTTGTACATGTTACATGAGCTTTTGTACATGTCATATGGGTCAAGGACTTTTCCATCCCCCTAAGGTACCCCCAAGTATGCTTTTCCATTTTATCCATCCAATCTAAGGGGATTCTCCACCATATATTTCCCTTCAACATGGACCACTCCATCTACCAATCATGTGAGGAAACTTATCCTCATGTTATTCTCTCCAAGGGTCTCAACCAATTTGATCCATTGATCTTTCCTTTTAATCCTAGCCATCCAATCTATACATAAAATTTTGTCCTAATCAATTTTAACATCTTCATGTGCAACCTTAAACTATAGGAAATAATACTCACATACCTCTTCATATACCAATTTTGAGAACAACCCCATAGTTTGGTGAAACAAGGGTTGGTGGTGAGCATATTGAATGCTTTTATCAACCCTTATGTTTATCTGGAGTGATGAATTTTGTTTTGGGTAAAATAGGTTATATTATTTATCTTATTCTTTTATTCTCAAAATTCCATGTACACATATTTGGCATATGCCTAATGGGACCCATGTCCCTCTTTCAGTGTTTTCTTCTAACCCTTCTGATGTTTTTTTTGTGATTTCTATGCAACTAGAACTTATAGCACACTTTTTTATTACTTCAACACATTTTGGTGGATCTATCTTGTGTTTTAGCGGTTCCATATAAAATTTTTGTATCTACCTCTATCACTTTCAAATGCATCTCTATCATTTTTACCAATCTAACATTTATATTTTTTGTCAAAAAATATTTTTATAGGGGGATATGTAACTTCCAAAATCTCCTCTTAAATAGCCTAAATGAATTTTCATCTAACATCTACCTTTTTTGTGTAGGGATCATCTAGTGGTGTATCCAATTTCAAATCAATGTATCTACCCTATATTTTAGTGATTCTATTCCAAATTAAAAATCCTTGCTTTATATATTAACATATGTTCTCTTGAAACAATATGCATGAAATAACTCATTGCTCTAAATCAAGTATAAATTTTGTATTTTTCATCTTTTATCATATGCATTTCGATTTCAACTTATGCACCTTATGTTTTGGTGGTGATAGAGATTTTAAATTTGTTACAAATTTTAGCTAGTTCTATGTCCTATCTAGCTATTACCCTTATGCTTAGGGGTCAAATGTTAGGGTTTAGGGTTTCATTGCCCTTGTTTTAAAAATTATTTCACCAAAGGAACCCTTGCATTATATTTTTGCATTTACGTATTGCTCTGGGTTGCCAGTTACTTAAGTCATCAATGAAGCCTTTTATGTCATACATTTACCAGCCCCTTTACTTGGCCTGTCGGTCTTTTTTCGTGTTGGATTCTATTGTTAATCTTCGCCTAATGTTGGGTTGGTAAATTTCCCAAATTTTAGATACGTCTAAATTTTATGCCTTAAGGGTTTCTCCTCAGTATGCCTAGTCGATCCCCTTTTATAAATAACATTGTTGCATGTGCAAGCTTATGGACCGTCAAATCGATGGTCTTAATCTTGACTGTTCCTTGTTGGCTTTGTAGGGTTTTCTGATGATGTCATCAAAGTATGGTGAGGTGTGTGAGAGGTCGCCAATTGTCATGTAAGGTGATGGGGCCCAGTCTGAATTCGCCAGTGGTACGAATAAAGGCTTTCAAATCGATGACTGCCTTGTGTTAATGAGGATTAATTATGGTTGTTCCTCGCCAACCGTGCATGATTAAAATAATCATTTTAAAATTGTTGTGAGGTATGCAGACTGGTGACACGTGGATTTTCCTGGTGGCACAGGGTGGTTGGTTTGGGCCCATAGGTGACGAGTGTATTTTCTGATTGTGAGGTGTGTCATTGGTTGGCGGGCTTGCCATGTGGTGACATGGGATTTTCAAAGATGTTTGACTCAATCTGAGTCGTTCAACATGCCAACTCACTGGTGCATCAACAACCCAATTTCAAAACATTGAACCAGCCATGTGATGACTACTTGAACTTTGAAAATGACATTCATTAATGGCACAGGCTTTTCGATGGATATCAACCTGATTTCCATGTGTGTGAGTGGTTATCTCCTGACAATCATGATGGATGGTATATTGATTTCCATGTACTTGGAAACTAACAACGGTGAAATCAACATCAATAAATAATCATTCGCTCACTATGTGCTATAGTTGGAGCATTGATGATCACTTCATCAATTTGCTCAATTAATTCTTGTTACTTATTCATTTGAATCATCGCAGGTTGGAGTTTGAGTTCTTCTATGTCGTTGCATTGGGTATTCAGGTTCAAGTGCAAGATGAGAAAGCCAGTTGCAACTAATTCACCATTACCCAAGTCTGTGAGGATGGGTATGAGAAAGTCTCAGGAGGAGACGAAAAA
Organism: Sequoiadendron giganteum; assembly: GCA_007115665.2. Classification (NCBI taxonomy): domain Eukaryota; kingdom Viridiplantae; phylum Streptophyta; class Pinopsida; order Cupressales; family Cupressaceae; genus Sequoiadendron; species Sequoiadendron giganteum. The sequence continues at coordinate 246,707,628 of CM021104.1, read as the reverse complement.
CATGAACAAAGCACCATTCCTGGCACTCTTGGATCCAAGGAAGAAGGCATAAGGTCCCTCTCGGGTTTTGTTAGGAGCAATCCTCGGCTCAAAGGTCAAGTTGCATGGGTAGAGGTAATGAGTTGTGGAGAGGAAAAGGGGTCTATTGAGTGTGGTAAAGGATCAAAGGACAGGCTCTCTGGGACAACATGATTCACCCATTGAGATCACTGGAGGTTCTAATAGCGATGGGTCTGAGACTGATTTTGACTACTGTGGCTACCTTGTATCTTTGACTGAATAGGCTGGTGTAGATGAAGAGGTACTAGTGGTAACTCCAATTGCTGTGATGGCACTTGTTTTGTGATCTCGGCTCTAGTTTTGGTACTGATAACAACAAGGTGGTGTTCTTACCTCTCACTGAGGCAAAAACATAGAGTGGTCGTCTGTATCATGGTCATAATATTGCTTCAAGTTCTGGTTATTGGTGCGGTTTTCTAGGTTCTGCGATTTTGTTTTGGTGCTGGTGCTATCTCCATTTTGGTCTAACGTGGACGAATACAACAAGGCCTTGGTGGATTTTTGTTGTGGTTATGATGGTTCTGACTAGTTAGTGAAGGTCATAAATATTTTGATTCCCTGTTCACTGAATGGTTGCATCCATTTGTGTGGGAATTATGAAATGCAAATGAAATTCTACTAAAATGCAATGGAAATGAGCTTGAAGCTTTTCGCTCTCCTGTTCTATAAAGGAGATCTCAAGGCTCATTTGTAGAGGTCATATTTTTGAATTCTAAAGGTCTAGGTGGTAAATACTGAATGCATATAATGCAGAATTTGGGATAAATTAGCTAAAAATTTGTCTTGGGGAGGGTTTGTACATGGGATAGTCTTAATATGTTTTATGTAATTACTAATATGGAAAGAAATCTAAAAAATTTAAGGAAATTTCTCTCCTATGTGTGTTGTGACAGATCATGAATGGAATTATCAAGGGTTTTTTCATTTATCTTCAATAATTCAATTGAATGTATGATTCTATTTCTTGCCTTAACATAATGAGTTAATCAAATTCTTGGGAAAGGATCGTAGGTCTATGATAATGTGTTGAGGATCTAGTAAGGAGTGATACTTTGAATACTGTGAAATTTCACCATGTAATGCATTATGAGAACTTTTAACTAATATCAAGGTTAAATTGCACATAATTGAATATATTGTGTGTGACTCCTGCCTAATTTGATGAGGCATTGGCTAATTTACTTCAAATTCTTTCAATTAATTTAAAATCAGGAAGCACCTATATGTGGATTCAGGGTTAGAACATTAAATAATTCAAATACTATCTATTTTGAGATGCAAATCTCACATAATGCTCTTATTCCTAGCAAGTATACAATTATTTATGTAAGGGTAAACCAAACCCTTGATGAATCCTATGTATTTTCACTTGGTATGAATTCATTTGTGTGTTGAATTGTTCTTACAACAATGGGTATCAAATGAGCATAGATAGGAACACCCTCCTTGGCCTCACACAACCTAAAGAGTAGGGGTAAATCCCTGAGAAGCTTTACCTGTTAGTTGGCCACTAAATTTTGTGATCCTTGAACATAGAGATTGGCTACCTCTTAGAGGGTTTCAAATATTAGCTAGAAAAATGACCAACAGATTGGCGACTCTACTGGGGAGAAATTTTAAGAAATTTAAATAAAAAGGAATCCCAAGTGCAGATGGTAGTACCATAGAGTCAAGCATTTGGAGAGCCTGAACCTTAAGTTTAGATGTTGGAAGGTTTTGAACTTGGAAAGGGTTTGGTTGCAGGAAAATATCAAAGAATTTGAGTATGACTCTGCTATGGAAGAAGACATAGAATGAGATTTACTCTTGAAAGATCCTTTGAAGTTCACTACTCTATGAAAGAGGTGGCGGCTCTATCTAAAGAACCAATTGAATTGTGAAGAAGATTTCCAAATTTTACAGTCAACGATAAAGGGTTAACAACTACTACAAAGTTTCCAGGTATTCTCATAAATCTAAAGAGAGCATTATTTTGTTTGAAAGAAGTTTATGAGAATTTTTCAAGACTTGAGATGATAAATGGTTCCCTATTAGATGAAATTGAATTAAGATGGGGAATAACAATAATTATTTTTGTACTTCTAGTATATAATGTTTGTAATGATTTGAGAGGTATGCTTGTTTCAAATTATGCCACTGAGAAAGTTTTAATGCATAAATATTCAATCTATGTTTTAGGATCATGGTTAAATTGGTAAATGATGCAATTAACAACCATGTATGAAGTTCATAATTATTGAATATGGATGTAAGAGGGTTTTCCTGTGAGATATTAAGTAAAAGTATGCGGGATAGACAATTTTCACCAAGTCCTCAAAGGGATTTTTCTATTGAAAGGTATATGCCATTGGTTTTCAGTGGTATTAAAGGTTTCCCTAACATAATTCCTAAAAATATTAGGAAATATTTTCCAAAATTCATAGGGAAAAGTTTTGAATTAGCCTCTAGACATTTGTAAACATTCATGGATGTGATGGGGGATTATAAGGTAAATCATGTGGATGTTGTCATGAAGCTTTTTCTTCAATCTTTGAAGGATGATTCTAGGGATTGGTTCTCATATTTACCGGCATGTTCTATATCTTCATGGAATCAGTTTGTGATAGCCATCATTGAACAATTTGGTGAAAGAGTGGATCCAAGTGTGGTAAGAAAATACTTTATGGGAATCCATAGAAATGAAGATGAGTTAGTCCCAGTTTTCAATCTCCGATTTGCAAAGGAAATAAGGAAAATCCTAGAAAGTATGAGACCAAATGATGTTGAATGTTTGGTTGTGTACTTAAGGTGCATTTGATAAAAAGATGAGCTATCTATTAAGGGATAAAAATCCTCCAACACTACATCAGGGATATCAAACTGCTATGGACATTGAGAGAAATTTGAAATACTCAATAATGAAAGGATATTTGGCTACAAGTGTTGGTTATCCCAGCACACTTCATATAAATAGAACTCAAGGATCAGATGATGGAAATGATTTTCAAGATGACAATGCTTCTTCTATTGTGATTTATCCATCATTACAATATGAAGATCATACTGAACTCCAAGTTAAGCATCAAAAAAATTTGAGCAATGTTGATCAAAAGTATTTTGTGCAAGAATTGTATGAACTGAAGAGACGTGAGGGAGAATCACCATAAAATTATTTTTGAGATTTTTGGATGCTTTGATAGAAGTCCCCAAAGATTTCAGGCCGAAGGACTCTGTGTGCATTGATTTTTTATGTGAGATTTATGAATCTAGGTTGAGTACCTTTCCAAAAGAATTGAAGCCCCATAGTTTTGATCAAGTGCCTAATTGGATAAAGATTGTAGAATTAGCCAAATGTGGTTATACATAAGATGTGGATTCTCAAAAGAGAGACATCAACTTTCCTCTTGAGAAGAATCAAGTAACAATGCAAACAAGTGAAAATAATACGTCAAAAGGTGAGCATTGTAGTCAACTCACAAACAACACCTATAGTGAGCAACAAAGTAGTGATCAAGAAGAGGATATATGGGAAGCTAGCAAAGAAAATGTGCAAGAGTTTTTCTCTTGTGATATCTCAAATGTTGAAGAAATGTAAAATGTTGTTTCATGTGGTGTTATTGACATTTTATTACAAGCTAGTGATTATGATCTTGAAAGTGCAACCTCAAGCATTTATTCTGAAAATCTTGAACATGGTTTGTGTAGTAGTGATGTTTCTTATGATGAAAGTCATGATGAGGTTGACGTTACCAACTACTTTACTAAGGATAATACAGAAGCATATTCCTCATTTGAGGGATGCCATGGTATAGATGCTCATGTTGTCACTTGTCCATAAGTGAAGGAACAAATTGCATATGGTGAATATCGAGAGTGTAAGTTAGGTTTTCTATCCATGGAACATGATGATTATGACAATGATGAGGAATTTGAAGATAAGGATATGTATATTCAGTATGTTGATCTTGAGCATAATGCCAAAAATGATCAACATGTTGATGAATGTGTTGATACTTTTGCTACCTATGATTGTGTATGTGAGGTAGAGGTGGAAATGTTTATTTTACATTAAGAGGATGATGTTGTGTATGATGATGAAAGAAGGGTTTGATTTTGGTCTAATCAAGCAATACATCATGGAAAATGTATGGATCTTGAGTCAATATTGTTACCCATTGATAACACCGAAGAGCTTGTTGATTCACATGACAACAAAGTTGCAAATTGTATTTATATTACAAAAATTTCTGATCCATGTATAGAGCAGCCAAGGAATGAAAATAATGAAAAATATCATGCTGGTGAGTATGCATCGGAGTACAATTTCTTCTTGTTTGATGTTCCTTATGTGAACATGGACATGTTTTCATCCCTTAAGAAAAACATTTATGTGAAAGAAAATGAAAATTTTAGTTTTATTGCTAATGAAAAATCTTCAGCTGGCAATGAATCTTTCACTTTTGGGTTGGCACATATATCAATTGGTATTGCACATGAGGTTACCAATGCTCCAGAGTGTTTCTCTGTTGTCCTTATTAATATTGACTTGTGTGAACCTACCTTTGAGGTATTTTCCATTGAGCTGGATGATGATGAGAGGAATGAGTTAGAATATTGTAGTGAGTCTGAGATAAGTATATTTGCTCATTTCTTGGATGTTAATGTTGCATATGATTCCCATCTCTATGATATCAAGGTGTGTTCTAATATACTTGAACACAAATGTCAACAACTATGCCTATGCTACAATGATCAATATGAGGATGTTCCAGAATGTGCATTTTTTGTCTTTGACATATTTAAGGGTGATTTGCATGACACACAACAAGTTGTTTATGAGAGTTTTCAATTTAAGGTGCAAACTGATTTGAATGCCAAATACCAAATAGACTATGAATGCTTCTATTTCCCTGCTCAAATGAGTAAGTATCTAGTGGAACATGAAAATGAGTTGGCCAAGGTGGAGTGTCACAATGATAATGAATTTCAGTTGGTATCTAATTGCAGATGATAGTTTGAAAAAATTGGTGGTGACACTGGAAAGCATAGTGATATTGTGGGGCATGTTAGTAAACTATCTGGTTTTTGGACACTTAATGGCAGTATTTCCAAACTTTTTTTACTACAAACAGTAGAAAAATTTGTTTTTGAAAAGGGTAAACATTGGTATTTCTTTGTTGGGGGCCTGGGGCCACCAATTGGAATTTACAAATGCATTCTAATGTAGCATAATGGAGCATTTTTTAGGGCATTCATCTAACTTAGTGTTTGGTTTACTCTCCAGAGATCTAGATTCTCACCATACCCACTAGGGGTGTGTGTCCCCGAGTGGGAGCCACTTATAGGGATTTTAAATTTGTTAAAAAATTTAGCTGGTTCTATGTCCTATTTGGCTATTACCCTTATGATTAGGGGTCAAATGTTAAGGTTTAGGATTTCATTTCCCTTGTTTTAAAAATTATTTCACCAAAGGAACCATTGCGTTATATTTTTTCATTGACCTGTTGCTCTGGATTGTTGGTTACTTAAGTCATCAATGGATCCTTTTATGTCATACATTTACCGACCAATTTACCTGGCCTGTCAGTCTTTTTCCATGTTGGATTCTATTGTTAATCTTCGCCTAATGTCAGGTTGGTAAATTTCCAAAATTTTAGACTTACATCTAAATTTTATGCCTTAAGGGTTCCTCCCTCGTATGTGTAGTTCATCCCCTTTTATAAATAAAATTGTTGCATGTGAAGGCTTATGGACTATCAGACTGATGGTCTTAATATCGACTACTCCCCGCTAGCCTCACAGGGTTTTTTGATGATGTCATAAAAGTATGACGAGGTGTGTGAGAGGTCGCCACTTGTCATGTACAGTGATGGGGCCTAGTCTGAGTTCGCCAGAGGTATGAATAAAGGCTTTCAAATTGACGACTTTCTTTTGTTAATGAGGATTAATTGTGGTCATTCCTCACCAACCATGCATGATTAAAATAATCATTTTAAAATTTCTGCGAGGTGTGCGGACTAGTGACATGTGGCTTTGCCTGGCGGCACAAGGTGGTTGGTTTTGGCCCATAGGTGACGAGTGTGTTTTCTGATTGGGAGGTGTGTCATTGGTCAACGAGCTTGCCATGTGGTGACATGAGATTTTCAAAGATGTTTGAATCGATCCGATTCATTCAACATGCCAACTCGTCGGTGCATTAATGAATTAATTTCAAAATGTTGAACCAGCCATGTGATGACTGCTTGAACTCTAAAAATGATATTCATTAATGGCGTAGGCATTTTTATGGATACCAATCTGATTGCCATGCATGTGAGCAGTTATCTCTTGGAAATCATGATGGATGGTACGTCGATTTCCATGTACTTGGAAACTAACAATGGTGAAATTGACATCAACAAATAAGCATTCACTCATTCCGTGCTATAGTTGGAGGATTGATGATCACTTCATCAATTTTATTGATAAATTCTTGTTGGTTATTCATTTGCATCATTGTAGGTTGGAGTTTGAGTTCTTCTATGTTGTTGCATCGGGTATTCAGGTTTGAGTGCAAGATGAGCAAGCTAGTTGTTGCTAATTCACTGCTACACAGGTCTGCAAGGATGGGTACAAGAAAGTCTTAGGAGGAGACGAAACAACATGAACAAAGAACCATTCTTGACACTCTTGGATCCAAGGAAGAAGGTGCAAGGTCCCTCTCGGGTCTTGTTAGGAGTAGTCCTCAACTCAAAGGTCGAGTTGCATGGGCAGAGGTAATGAGTTATGGAGAGGAAAAGGGGTCTGCTGAGTGTGGTGAAGGATCAAAGGACAAGCCTAGTTTTGGTCAAGGCTCTCTAGGAAAAAATAATCCACCCATTGAGATCACCAAAGGTTCTGATAGCGATGGGTCCGAGACTGATTCTGACTATAGCTACCTCGCAGCTCTGACTGAATTGGCTGGTGTAGATGAAGAGGTCCTAGTGGTAATTCCAATTGTTGTGATGGCGTTGTGTGCTGTTTCTGATCCTAGTTTTGGTTTTGGTACTGATAAGTACAAGGTGGTGTTCCCACCTCTCATTGAGGCAAAAACATGAAGCAATCGTCTATATCATGGTCGTAATATTTCTTTGTGTTCTGCAATTTTTTTTGGTGTTGGTGCTATCTCCTTTTTGGTATGATGTGGATGAATATGACAAGGCCTTGGTGGAATTTTGTTTTGGTTATGATGGTTCTGATTGGTTAACGAAGATCATAACTATTTTGATTCCCTGTTCACCAAATGGTTGCATCCATTTGTGTCGGAATTGTGAAATACAAATGAAATTCTACTTTTGAAATGAAATTCTACTGAAATGTAATGGCAATGATCTCGAAGCTTGTCACTCTCCTATTCTATATAGGAGATCTCAAGGCTCATTTGCAGAGGTTAGATTTTTGAATCCTAAAGGTCTAGGTGGTATATACTGAATGCATATAATGCAGACTTTGGGATAAATTAGCTAAAAATTTGTCTTGGGGAGAATTTATACATGGGATAGTCTTAATATGTTTTATGTAATTACTGATATCGAAATAAATCTAAAAAATTGAAGGCAATTTCTCTCCTATGTGTGTTGTGACAGATCATGAATAGAATTATCAAGGGTTTTTTTATTTGTCTTCAATAATTCAATTGAATGTATGATTCGATTTCTTGCCTTAACTTAATGATTTAATCAAATTCTTGGGAAAGGATCGTAGGTTTGTGATAATGTGCTAAGGATCTGGTAAGGAGTGATACTTTGAATACTATGAAATTCATTATGTAATGCATTATGAAAACTATTCACTAATATCAGGGTTAAATTACACATAAATGAATATCTTGTGTGTGACTCCTGCCCAATTTGATGAGGCACTGGTTAATTTATTTCAAATTCTTTCAAGTAATTTAAAATCAGGAAGCACCTATATGTCGATTCAGGGTCAGAACATTAAATAATTCAAATACTATCTATTTTGAAATACAAATCTCACATAATGCTCTTATTCCTAGCAAGTATACAATCATTTATGTAAGGGTAAGCCAAACCCTTGATGAATACTGTGTACTTGCACTTGGTACGAATTCATTTGTGTGTTGAAGTGTTCTTACAATTGTAGATACCTAAAATTGGTGTAGGCCTGCGAACACCACATTTCAACATAATTTTCTATAGTCCGTCATCTTGATTAAATAATGTTACTTATTTAATTGCCTTTCTAACACATATTTCCTCTATTAATTAAATACCCTTTTTAATTAATTCATTAATTCATAATCATCCTTTATTCAACTTAATTAATTAAATAAATCATATTTATTTAATTATGTTGCGAACTAATTAATTCTTCCCCCTTTATCTATCAATTAAATAATTTATTATTTAATTCCCCTTTATCATACTTTTCCAACTATAATTAAATATCTTTATTTAATTATTCATTTAACCCCTTTTCATCTATAATTAAATATTTATTATTTAATTATTCATTTATCCTTTTCAACAGCCAAATTAAATAAATTACTTTATTTATTTAATTAAAAGTCTCATATTTCGAATGTTGAATTAAATTAACATTTAATTCATTATTTAATTAATTATGTCACATTCCTCTAACATTCAGTTATCTCTTACATGCACTTATCGTCTGACTCGAGTTATCTCTATGAGAGAACTCTCCGTCACAACTAGTCGATTAACTAGTTCCAACTCATATGCATGATCTATATTTATTAATTAAATATCTTTATTTAATTAACTAACTCAAGTTTGCATTCACATGCATTTATCATGCATTTATTCTCCAACTTCTAACTTTGGCTTTTGCATACAAAGTCTATTTCTTTTATTTTTTTGAAGATGAAGATTGGAACTCATGTTCTAAAATTAGTCTTTACCTGTAGTTGAACTCACATTCTAACTCTCGTTCTATCTGTCACATAACTCATCGCATGGCATTCATCAATCTCATCCGTCGATCTCTCTTTCAATTTGAGCCGATCATTTGAAAACACAAAATCTATAAAATGGCCTATCATTATCATTATTCCTCTCTCCCGAAATCATACACTTTTGAGAAGAGAAACAATCTTCGATATTTTGCTGAGACACTCAACGAAGTTATGCTTGCATTCAAACACAGAAATCTGAGGGCAAGAATAACAATACAGCAAGATGGAGAAGGGCAATTGAGATAAATCGAGGAAGTATTTGCATATTCGGTGAGATCATTCTAGTTTTATTAGTTTAGATTAATCATGCTTACTTATCGTTCTTTGTTGTTTTATTTAGATTAGAATTGATGTTTAATCTTGTGCAGCTTTAGCATCCACAATTCTGAAAAATCTGAGTTACAACAATAATGGGTATCAAATGAGAACAAATAGGAACACCCTCCTTGGCCTCACACAATCTAAAGAGTAGGGGTAAATCCCTGAGAAGCTTTACTTGTCAGTTGGCCACTAACCTTTGTGATCCTTGAACATAGATATTGACTACATCTTAGAGGGTTTGAAAGCTTAGCTGGAAAAATGACCAATAGGTGGTTTCACCATTTTTCCTACTCATCAACAACACATATTTCTAATCATTTTATTTTATTATTTTTGTATCTAACCTATTTTTTGTGTATCTTTAAACTACTTTTCTAATATATAAATAAAAAAAATGCTAATCATTTATTATAGAATACATGTTTTCTCACTAATCTAGGCACACTTCAATTTATTATGAGGAATTGATCCTTTTTTATTGTATCTTTGGGTCAGTGATGTGTATACTCTCATATTACATTCCTTTGCGTGATCTTAAGGATAAAAAAATCACTTTATCTCTTTTATCATTTTTATTTTGCCCCAACGATTATAATTGTATATGCTCTCCCCTCAGTTCATGTGATTTTAGGTGACCAAAAGTGATTGGATCATCCTTATATGGGTCCTACCTAAATATTTTATCACCCTAGGGAACAACCCCAACTCTAGTGTTCCTGTGGAGTTTAAAAAGTAGGGGGTGTATCAAAATGCATACCTCTTGAAAGTGAAATAATTTCTCTCAATCTAAACCCCCAAGAAATTTATCTCTTATGGTAATGAAGGTTAAGGGTGGACCAACCCATTTTCTACACTATTTGACTTGGTTATATTTCATCTTTGGATTTGGCCTCATTTACTCTTGAGGTATATCAAGGATGCACCTAACAACCATCCTTCATCCTAGATAGGAGCCACATAATTATCATTTATTATAGTAAACCAATAAGCGATTGGCCCCAAGAAGTTACTCACAACTTGCTTTTGAATGGTGAGAGATAGGACTCACCTTTGGTCAAGCCCTTTGGCCTCTAATATAATTTGGCATTCCCTAGCTGATAATCACTTAATAAATAATATATATGTTAGCCTACAAGGATTGATACACCCACTTGAATAATCTAGGTTTCTAATGTTTTTAGCATGTATTCATTTTCAAAAACCTAAAATCCAAATCCTTAAAATATAAATCATTTGTATACCTTTTTTATTAATAAAAGGGGTGAAAACTATTGAAACCAAGAAGTAAATAATACAAAGAGATTATGGATCCAAAAGGAACCCAAGAAAAGAAATCCCATGAATACTTAGCCCAAACAAAACCACCACCCACACAACCAAAAAAACCTCAACCAACCAGATCATCAGAAAGAACCCTCTCTCATTCTTGATGATAATCAAGGGATAACTGCCCCCAACCCTCAATCTTCCAGTAATCATCCTGCTTCAAAGCCCACTTGGACAAAAAATTAGCAGCCCTATTCTATTCATGCAAGATGTGGGTAAAAGACACCACCTTCAGCGTAGAGCACATCTAAAAAATCTAATGAACAAACAAAGCAAGTTGCCAATTAACATCAACCAACTTTTTCTCATTCAGTAAATTAACAATAATCTATGAGTTAGATTCACAAATAATCTTATGCCAAGCCAAAGAACAAGCACACTCAATGGCCCAGAGAATCACCAACCCCTCCATAAAGTTGTTAGAATGTTTCCCTTTATGAAAGGAGAAGAAGAAAATAATTGAGCCAAAACAATCTCTTCCAATTCCACCAATCTTAGTAGGCCCAGGATTACCCCTAGAGGAACCATCAGTATTGATCTTCAAAATATCTGTCAGAGGAGGCATCCATCTACCCACCCTTTGAACCTTATTTTTAGCTCGTCTACCTCTTCTGACACAAGCAAAGCCAAAAGTCAATCCTTGTAAGCCCATTCTATTCACAATTTCATCATCACTCCTTTCCAAAGGATACAACACCTCACATTTAGCTTCCAATGTCTCCTAGATCATACCAACAATTTTGTGCCAAACCTATTGAACCGTCAGGATTCTATCCCCACAAAAATCCTATGATTCCTTTCCATCCAAATTTTCCAAAGAATGAAGGTAGGACCAATGCAACATACAATCTGGAGGAAAGAAGCCTGAGAGGGAGGTCTTCCCAAACTACTCCATAACTCAAAAAGGGAAGAAGCATGAACACAAGGATTCTTACAAACACCCCACCAAAAATACCAAAGCAACATAGAGAAAGAGTAGTGGAAAAACATGTGGGAACAATCCTCCTCACTGCAACCGCACAAAACGCAAATAGAAGGGCCCTGGAATCCCCACTTTCGAAGATTATCCCAAGTCAAACATCTATTCCAAGCCAGAGTCTACACAAAATAATTACACTTTGTCCATGAGAATTTATTCCACACATTTTTCCACCAAGGAACCTCCACCCCAGCAAACTTGCAAGCCAAAAACTCCTAATACCCACTAGCCATAGTGAAAGCACCCCTAGGATCGAGAATCCAAGCAAGAATATCCTTATCCCTAAGAGAGTTGAATTGTCCACCAACCAAATTATTTTGAAGTTCAACACGGTCCTCCTCTAAACCAATAGTAGGCCACTCACAAGGGTCCTTCCACCTAGTTTCCTCCATCTTCCCATAAGGATAAGAAAACTTAAAACCAATCACCCTTGACCATCTAGCCTCGAAGAAGCATTAGAAAAGATTCAGAAAATTAGGATATTGATGTAGACTGGGGGGAAAACCATCTCAAGAATTAGACCAAAAGAGAGCCTCAAACCCCCTATTACACATCCAGAACAAACCATCCTCGATCAACACAACCCCTTTCTTAAGAGTAGCCCAACTCACTGAACCTTTCCCCACCAGAGGGTTGCGAGTAGTCTCCTCCTTCAGAACCCCCAAAAGGTAGTTGTTAGATAAAATCTTGGCCTAGATATGATCCTATTCTAAATACCACCTCCAATACAACTTATCTGCCAATGCCAACCCAGACAAAAATGATTGTCGCAATCCAAGTCCCCCAAATTGCTTTAGACTACACACAATATCTCACTTCACCAGGCTCCACTTAGAAGAAGACAAGTTGTCTGCCCATAGGAACTGTCTAGCCAAAGAATCCAAATCCTTAACAAATCCTATAGACATTGAAAATTGGTCTAGGCCCGTGACACCATTTTCAACATATTTGTAATATTCAGGGTCATGATTAAATAATGCTAATTATTTAATTATTTTCTAAACTCACCTATCCTCTATTAATTAAATAACCTTAGTTATTTAATTAATTCATTGCGACCTTTATTATTTCTTGATTAATTAAATAAATGCTATTTATTTAATTATGTCGCTAATTAAGTTAATCCTCTTTCTAAAATTAAACAAATTATTATTTAATTTACCTTCATCACATTTTCAATTATAATTAAATAATCATCTAAAATTATTTAATTATTCCTTAATCTTTTCTCCATTTAATTAAATAAATTTTATTTATTTAATTTAATCCTAAAATTTTGAATGTTGAATTAAATAATCATTTAATCCATAAAAGAATTATTCCTAACATATTCTTCTATAATTAGATAATCGTTTAGTTATCTAATTATTCATTTACCGCTTAAGTCAAGATTTAATTAAATCAGTCAGTTATCTCCTGATTTAATATTTGCTTATTTCTGACGAACAGACTTTCTAGTTTAATTAGTCAGTCTTATTCTTGTGCAAGAAAATTATTATTAATTAAATAACTTTAATTAAATAATTCATTTGTGCGTTCAAACACAATGTTTCTTCTTTATCTTTCACATACAATCTCTATTCTTCTAAATTTCGAACAGTCTCAACACTAGATTAAATTATTATTTAATTTAATCTCCATTATGAAGACTTTTTGACTTGTGCTATTACTCAGACTAAATCTCTATCACATGGCATTCATTAATATCAATTGTTGATATGCATTTTGAATCTAAGCCGATCATTCAAAAATTAATTTTCTATAAATTGGCTTTACCTTCGTCATTATTCCTCTCCCAAAATATTTATACTTTTAGGAAGCGAATTCAAGAATCTTCGATATTTTACTAAATCAATTATCACATAGGCCTTACTTGCATAATTAATAAATCTGAGGGAAATTATATTACAATGGAAAAATGGAGAAGTGCAATCAAGGTTATTCATGGAATTATACAGATGTTCAGTGAGATCATTATGTTTATATATTGCTTTTTAGTTTCCATTGTTCTTTGTTGTTAGTATAGGATAGATTTAGAGTTTATTGCATGTAGAATTTCTTAACCTTCTTGTCTTCTATTTTTCCTTAGCGTTACATTGGTGAACCCAACATGAAGATACCATCTTCAAAATCCATAGAAAGTTTGAATTTTGTAGCTATAGGTATGGTGAGATGCATTTGCAGTACAAAATGATGCAATTGACATTCTAAGCCGCATATGATATTTTGCGACACATCTGCTATTATGTGATGCATCTACGCTTGTTTCTGATGCATTGGATTGGTAATAAGTTTTCCAAAATTCTATGTTTTCATTTTTATTTTTTAGCTTTTTTTTACAACTAATTTTGAGTTTACAGTGTGTGTTTTAGGGGAGTTAACATAGTTTTTGTAGGAAAATTCATATAAGACAATCATACAAACTCTTTTGTAGGATGATTGACGAAGACAGAGAAATAAATCAAACAACTAATCACTTGTCTTGCATAACCTTTGTCGAAGAAATTTTCAAAAACTACTAATGATTCATTTGGAGGATCAAAGTAAAAGGTAAAATTTTAAAACAAACAAATTGCTTGAGTAGAGTAGATAAGCATCATTTGGGTTTAAAAAGAGTCACTGCCTTCTTTGATTGGTGCATTTGCACAATTGTTAGATTAGAACTCGATTCGATAACAAAAGTATCCTCTCCCCTTGCACATTCGTGCAATCTTGGGTGTAAGAGAAACTATTATTGACTCTAGAATTTGGGCCTGCTTTGGTGGGAAAAATTACTCACCCCAAAGTGACTCATAACCAGTGATGAGCTAAAGCCAAGCTACTCCCAACCGGTATACAAATTCTAATGTTGAGGAAAACTCAACATTACAGGAGTTCCTGCGGGCCAACAATTGATTCCCTCAGTACCCTGGTGGTGCATCAAAATCTATAGAGCATAACCTCTACAGACTGGGATAATATTTCCTCTTGCATGGCCTTCTGAATGGGTGCCCATAATAATTATCCAAATTTTTATAGATTAACCAAAAACCCATATTTGCTAGTGCAAGAGGTCGAACCTCTGAAGTCATCTCACGTTCATACGGTTCTTAGTAGAGATGAAATTTTTTCCATAGGAGAGTCATGGGAATTGAAGCTTGGTTGACCTAGGAAGTGTGTGTCATGGGGGGGAGCTAATGTGGTCAAGTTTCTAGTCATCCACTTTGAATAAGCATAGCTAGGGAAACCCAAGTGAGAATTCAACAAGTATTGTCATTGCCAACCTTAGGATTGTACATGTTTTCTAGAAATATACACGTTCATGATTATCAAACAAAAAATTTTGTTTCCATATTGTCTACATTTGCCAAAATTTGATCATGAAAGAAATTCATTTGAAACCCCAAATCATCAGAAAACCACAACTGTCAAACAAAGTCGTATCTATTAATTAGAAAATCGCATCTGTCAAATAGAGTCACATCTATTAATTAGAAAATTGCAAATGTCAAACTGAGTCACATATGTTAACTAAAAACTCGCAACTATCGAAAATAAGTCAACTTTGTCAAAATCAAGTCGTATTTGTTTAACAGTCAGCGACATCTATAGTAGTGAGTCACATCTATTTAAAGGTTAGCCGTATCTATCAAACAGAGTCACATTTGTTAATTAGAAAACCGCATCTTTCAAAAAGAGTCACATTTGTTACTTAGAAAACCACAATCGTCAAACTGAGTCACATCTGTTTAACAATTAGCCACATTTGTCATCCTGTGTCGTATCTATCATAGTGAGTTGCATCTATTTAAACATTAGCCGCATTTGTCATAGTGAGTCACATTTTCCTATCATAAAACCAAGACCTAGTTTAGCAGAAAACAACATATGACCCTTCAAAATGCATCTGATAATTTCTGTGATGCATTTGTAAACTTGAACCGCATTTGTTTGAGAGCCAAAAAACCAAGATTCACTATCACACTTTGAAACCAAATAGTTATATCAGTCTCTGATTTTCACAGTCATCCTTGGACAGAAACCAGAAAGTTTGCTCATACTTTGCACAATTCCATCCTTTAGGTGTCATTTAGCTTAAGTGATATGCATCTTAGTTACTAAACTTAGTTGCATATAAGGAAATTTGCATGTCTTAGGATAGGTTAACTTTCTGTGCTTTGGACAAATCCATGCTTCAACAAATATTGTCATTGAACCTAGTCACTTGTCAGCATATCTTGTGTCCTACACATGAATCTCTCCAGCTCATCAGTCTAGTTTGCGAGTTCACTTTATCTTATGGTCTTAGTCCTACAACAAGTTCCTTGACAAAATAAAATTGTAGCCTTGGTTAAGCTATAGGTGGTAGGTAACCTCCTTTTAGAATCATTCAAAATCAATTACCTTAGAAGTTTTTTTAGAATTTTTCATACTTAGACACTGCCATCCTAGCACAAGATCATTTTATTCATTCACTATATCCAAAAATTCCCAAAAACATAGACTAGAACATATCATTTTTAGACGTAGTTTTGCATTACCCATTTTGAGCAACATTTTTCATGGTTGAAACAAGGTCTAAAAAGAAATGTAGAGAAATGGATGATCCATAGGACTTCATCAATCCCTTCTTGAACATACCATCAAGAACAACGAGACCTCACAAAGCCTTGCTTGAAAAATTTGTCACTAGAGACACACATGGACAAATCTTTGTAGAAGACATAGACACCGCTGTCCAAGATCCTAAATTTGCATCTTTTGTAGATGAGTGTTTAGTAAACGATCTTCAAAGATACCTAGCAAAGTTTCTAGTAGAAGGTGTCACACTACCTCCAAGATTTGACATCCACACTTTGAAAACTTCATCTACTCAAGGAATGAAAATTGTGACATCAAGTGCCTCTATTCCTCAGATTATTGTAGCAATACCATCTAGCATACCTACTCAAAATGCTACAACAATACACACGACACCATTTGGTATAGCACAAAGCCTAAATTTTACCGCAGGAGCATCCTCATCAAACCCCTTTGGCACAAATAGTGGAAGTAAAAGGCCCAAAATTAGTATAAATATGACACAGGTAATACCATAGATCAATAAAAATAAAATCATTCCGCAAATAGGGGTGATACAAACAGGACATATACAGAACACTTACGTCGATCCTAACAACACAAACAAAACATCTTTAACATAGGTAGATGTTCTGCAAAATCAAATGCAAGCTCTCCAACAAAAAAAGGACAGTCTATCAATGTTAGGAAAACGAACCATTTCAGCACAAGATTTATGTTTGTGTCCCTTTGAAAAAGTGCTATACATGACACCCTTCCCACACGGATATATTTTACCAAATTTTTCTAAGTATAATGGGAAGATAAATCCTCTAGAACACATAAAGGAATTTTCCACAGCATGCATGGACATCTCGTATGACCCCATGTACCTTATGAGAATTTTTCCGCAAACCCTTGTTGGGATAGCATTGTAATGGTTCTCTAAACTTCTGCATGACATAAAATCATGGGGCGAATTAGCTAAAAAATTTGAGGAGCACTTTTCCTTCAAAATTGACAATGAAATCACAATAGCTACCTTGTGTCACACCATGCAAGAAGACGAAGAAAAATTCACCACCTTCTTCTAGATATGGAGGAGTTTAGCAAGTCGTTGTCCTATTGAGATACCAGAGAAACAAAAAGTCACAATATTCCTTTAAAATCTTCATCCAAAATTGAGAAGTGACTTACAGGTACATTGTTGTACCTTTTTTTGGACATGGTGCAAAAAGGCATTATACTTGAGAAAGCCCTCATTGACAGAGGAGAAATTAAGATGCCAGGTAGGAATCCAAATGTTCAACACCAAAATCCCCCCAATGATAGGAATAAATTTTGGTCCAAAAACAAAAATGTCACTAATGACAGTGTTATTGAGGCTAAGACCCTACACATAGGACTGGTCATTACATTTAGAGGATGCAACCCCTCTCATGACATACTTAACAATACTGATCAAACTGCCAACTTTGTCCAAAATTCACAACAACAATGACCATAGAGGAGATTTCCAAAATGTGAGTTTACCCCCTTAGGGGAACCAATCGAGACAGTTTTCAAAGAACTGATAAAACATAAACTCATACAACCTCTAGAGCCAAAACAATATGATCTTGGACAGTTTAAACCCTCATGGTGGGATGACAATGGATTTTGTGATTACCATCAAACTAAGGGACATAGCGTACAACAATGCTGACAATTGAAGAACAACATACAAGATTTTGTTGAAGATGAAACCATAGAAGTCAATTGGAAAAAACATACCACGAATAGTGACCACAAGGTCTTCACAGATCCATTACATGACCATGGGAAAGGAAAGGCCTCTAGTTCAGGAACTAAGAATAATACCACAACAAATTATGCCAATACCAAGTACAACTATAACCAAGGTACGATCATCAATCATATCCGAGTTGCTGACAAAAATATCCACACCATTACCATAAAGAAGAGTCCTGAATGTGTTGTCAATACACACAAAACTAAGATAACCATTCCAGGTCCTTCATTGGGGCCACAACCACAATCTTCCAAGCCCAAGTATAATTTAATTGACCAGTTAGGGAAGACCCCAACACAAATATCCATCTTGGAACTATTGACCATATCACCAGATCATCGAGCCATTCTAGACAAAGACTTACAAAGCACAACTATCTCCACCAACTTAGATAGCAATCATTTTGAAGAGATGGTAGGATACTTAACCAATTCTCATCATGCCACCTTCTCTCAATAGGATTATTCATCTAAGAAGATCAACCATAACAACCCATTACACGTTGAAGTTCTTGTCCATAAAACCAAGGTCAGATGAGTCTTCATAGACGAAGGAGCAGGGTTAAATCTTTGCACCTTGAAATTGGTTAAGGCATTAGGTTTCTCAGAAGAATGTGTTGACACCACTAAGAGTATAGTCATTAAGGCATATGATGATGAGGAAAGTGTTGGAAAACCAAGGATAGACAATTGAACTTCTTAGAAGGGAAGGCTCACTTCCTTGCATAAAAGAATTAGATTAAATCCATCTGATGAGGTTAAACTGAGAAATTAGCTTCTTCAAAATCCTAATGAAAGTTTCGGTTAGGCACAAAAATACTTCTTCACACTCTGCTCTACAATCAAATGATCTGATCTTTATTCGTACATATCTCGCACACACTTCACATGCATTCACCAGGAACAATCCAAAATGAGGAAACAACCACTCTCATATATCCGCTACATGAATTTTTATCAACAACTCTATTGGCCAAAAATAAATAATAGATGAACACAAATTGTTGGCCCCAATTCATGAATAAATCTCAATACGCACCAACCTAAGTTGGTCACATCATAATAAAGACCTAAATCAACATCCTTGAACACACCAAGCATTTAAAAAATTAATCCACAAGGATCCGCAACATGCTACCACCATCATGTCAGCCAAGAACATGAAAACTTGAACACACAAAGGAAAAATATTCGATCACGAACACACGGATCAATGCAGACATACCACAATGATAGAGTATGATTTAGCAACATCACTGAACATCTCAAGAGCATACACAAAAATTCAATTTACAAAAAAAATCATTTTATTCTTCTAGAAACACTATTAGGATGTCATTAGGTCCCATTACTTTAGAAGATAAAAATTCAATATGTCGACTGGTCAGTGTCCAAGGAAATTTGCAATAGAAGAAGACTCGACTATCTCCCTTAGATTTTATAATTTTTTTAGAGAAGATAATGTTAATTTCTAACCTAAGGCCACCTAACTATCTAACTGAAAAATAGTTTATCTTTAAATAATGTTGAAAGAAAATTAAACTAGAAAGCACAAAATGATTAATCTAGAAAACATGATGACTAAATGAGAAAGCATGGAAAAAATTAAACTAAGGAATGTGTAAACTATAGAAGTAGCAAAGCTCATAAACAAAATATGAAACATTTACTTAATCACAATGAATAACAATTTAAACAACTATCATACTATGGAAATGACAAACAAAGTATGCTCTGGAACTTCAGACTCTACAACAACAATGTTAATGAATTCTACAAGATTAGCATGTGCAAGTGACTATACTCATAATTATCATGCATACAATTAAAAAAACATAAAGGAAATACTCATTTGTTTAATCTAATCCCCCTCGAGTGGCCAGTGCGTGGGTTACTATGTTCATCCTCAGATCATATACACAACTAATTCAAAAGTCCTTCCATTAAAAATAACTTCCATCCATAACTCAATAACTTAGAAATTGATATGTAATAATTTCTTTATTCATATGTATTCAGAAAACATGTTGACATCATAACATTACCATTTTCATTATGTTTTTCTTTTGGAGATTACATTTGTATAGAAAACTTCTAGCTAAGTCCTATATTTCAGATCGCATATATGACCATTGAAAAATTCTATAACAAATTACAAATGAACTTTTATATTTTTAAAACCCATTACGTAGATATTAAAGAGGCTCGAGTCGAGCAATGAAGTATTTTGAACTTTAAAACATAACAAAAATTAAAGCTAACAATAAATATAACTTCGGTCCATCATCCTAAAGTTCTGGAGCATGTTTCTAGTGTACATCTTTAATCTTTTCTAGAGCACGTGCTAGTTAAATGCTTTCCAACTGCTACTTGATGGCCGATTATTATCCTACAAAATTCTCAAAACAACCCATTAAATCTGCATTGGCAAGATACTTCAATAAATCATAAGAAATAAAGTTTGTACAATTTTCCTTAAAACACAAGCAATTATTTCTCCTAAAGTTTAATTAATTGGCAGAGGATGAGGATTTTTCATATATGAAATAGGACTTTATTATGTTATTATGATGAGGTTATTTTTACCTCATCATTTTCTCCCCTTCCTAATTCTTGGTAGGTCCTCTTGTACCTTGGCTGTAGCCCTGTCCTCTGTTCCATTCTTCATACTTAGCACTAAAATCATATAGATCCTTTTTTGTTTTATCAAAATCTATAGGTGTATGGAGGATGCCTCTATGAAAAGTAACTCCCTCTTGACACTCTTTGAAAGTTTTATCATCTTGATCTGTATTAATATGAAAAGCAGGGGGTGGAATGAGCAACAAGGGAGGTCTATACCTCATCCCTATCCAATCTGTTTTGAGGTCTTTTAGTATTTTAGCCAAGGCATCTCCTCTTCTGAAGGACCATTTGATATTAAGAGGGGAGATCACCTCTCTTTCTTCACAGGCGTGCCATGCTTTACTAATTAATTTGTTCCTATGTTCCTTGAAATGGTTATAACAGATTCAAAGGCTTCCATCATATCCTTCTTTCATTTTTTCATTCAATGCAAGAGCTAAAAAGGTAGCTTTAAAATATGCAGGTCTACTGTTGGGGGATCTCATTTGAAGACTCACACTTTTCTCTGCTTGAGCATATTCCCTGTTGTGCTCTTACCAATGAATCTGATTTCACATGGTAGATTGCAAAGACCTCAATTGCACTTCCCCAACAAAAAGGTTAATGAAGAAATTTGTATGATTTCCATCTTAACCATTGTTAATTTAAAAACATTGAATATAGTCTTGATGGTCTTCTACATGATAATAGATATTCTGCTATTTGGCATGCATCTTGCTTTCCACTATAGGCTTTATGGAATGACTCTTTCAATAATACCATCTCCATTTTTAACTTGTAATTTTCAATCTTGGCATTTCTTAGGAAATAGCACCGTTCCATCCATTTCATTAATAATGGAGGAATTTGAACTTGGAACCACTTAGTTACAGTTGGTCCGGCTTGAATTCCTTTTGATTCCACCATTGGCTTATTGGTGCTTTCCTACAAATCCTATTCTAGTTCCACAATCGTACTAAGAGAAGCATTCAGTTCTTTTTTTCTTTCCTTTTCTTCTTCAAAAGATGAAAACATGAGCATACAATTCTTTTTCAAAATTTTAATTTCTTTATCTTTTTTAGTCAGATCAACACTATGTGTCCTTTTTTCTTGATTCCAATTCTGAATTTTTGTTTGCAATTCATTGATAAATGTATCCTTTTCTTGTATCTGTAGTTTCAAATTCTGAATTTCCTGATCTCTTTTCCCTATCACAGTAGTATGTACAATTATTTCTTCTTGTTGCAGTTAAATATGTTCCTTATTTTTGTGCAATTGACTTCTTAGCTCAACAATTTCTAATCTTAGCTTTTCCAATTTTGCATTATCAGTTTCACTTCCAATTGTCTCAACAATTTTATTTACAATGGGAGATAAATTTCCTAAAACACTATCCTCTATCTCCATAGAAGGTGGAGATTGTTCCTTTTCCATTTCCCAAGTTTCCTTAGCAAGGGCTTCTTCTTCATACTCTGGGTGGGAAGGTATTTCTTCAAAAAAGATTTCTTTTTCTGAGGATTGATGAATTTGTTCCCCTGTTTACTTTATTTCTACATCATCAATAGGATCAATAATTTCTATGGGATTTTTCTGCTTCTTGGACTTATTTTTCTTTAAACTACTTCCTACATTTTTCACAGGGGTTTCTATAGACTAAGAGAATAATCTCTTGCTTCTCCCTAAGGGAGGAATTTTCTGGAAAGTGACAGTTGTTCTTCTTTTCCTCTTCCTAAGGGGAATTTTGTCTACACTTGGATGAATAATTTTAACATCTTCAGGCTGATCCCGGGTTTTCAATTCCTTGTTCATAGATTCTGGTACTTCTTCACCAGGTGTTGTGGGAATTTAGGATTCAAGAGATCTAGAGGCTTCACAGGAAGTTTATCCGGAAGGTGAAGCAACCTATCTAGAGGATTCCCCTGGTTTTGATTTTCTTTTAGGTAGAGATTTTTCAAATTTCCACAAAAAAATTTCCCACTTGCTTTCAGGTTTCTTACGAAAATGATATTTACAAATTAGCTAAATTAACCCATGGTTCTTTAATGGCCTTGAACCAGTCTTATATCTTTCTATGGAGGAATTAACAAAATCATTCTAGAAGTGAGGCAAGTTAACTCTAAGGGCATGGTTTTCTTTCCCATGATGCAAATGTATTAACATATAAAATGCAGGTCCTACCACAGTTATGAGTTTCCCTTCATAGGTAAAATATTTTATAATCCATGCAACCGCTATTCCCCAAGGCTCTAATATAGAATTTATTTGAAACCCTTTATTTTGTCCCTTAGTACTGATAATTATCATTGGCTAAGGGTCCCCCTCTCTAAGGAATAATTCTAATAATTTTTGATATGTATTTTGAGATGTTTTAGATAATTTAATGCCATAAATATCTAACCTTGAGAGGCGAGAGATAATTTTTGGACTCACCTTAAATAATTTCCCATGAAGTGTCACCTGATCATTGGAGTAATTCTCTACAAATGCATTCACTAGCTTCTCATTGTATCCCTCAAATTTTTTAATGAAATCTAACCATCCCACTTCCTCAAACAAACTGGAAATATTGCTCAATCCCAGTAATTTTTCCACTGAAGTGTTGGCTCTAATTTCTTCTTTGCACCCCCCATTTTCTATCTCTTTTATCTATCACCTTGCTGAAAAATTCAACAGTGCGAGAAGCTTGTGCACATTTTTTTTTGAAAATATAATCAATAAGTGATTATTTATTTTTTATTTGCTCGGAGCTTACTGTGCAATAATGCTAATTTGCATGGAGGAGTGCGAAAAGAATGTTGTACTAGCAAATAATCATCGAGTGGCTCAAGTTACTAAATTAGGAAGGGAGAACTCATGCCAATTAATTATGCTTTATTAAAAAATAACTACTTGCTTAAAGAAAAAAATTGTACTTACTTACATTCTATGATCGTCTGAAGATTTCATACCTTTATTGATTTAACAGGATGATGGAAGGGTATTGGTTGAGGTGATGACATAGTTATTATGATATGAGTGAGGAGGCTTGCAAATGATGGAGTCATCAATGAGGACAAACTATCATGGCGGCTTTTATTTATGAAAAAAAAGATTATAAAACAAAGAAGGTGTGTGTACTGAGGTATGACAATCAAAGCATAGGGAAGATTTAAAATTTCATGGAAAGAGGCGGACCAAATAAAGATGGATGAGTTCTGGAGCACGCTTTTGAACATGTGCTCAAAATTGATGATTAAGTTTCAGAGCATGCTTGGTAGCATGCATTCGAAATGTGGAAGATGAATAAGTTCTAGAGCATCACTGAGGGATTCAGCCGGATCAACAACCAAAGAATATTTCAAAGCATCATTGAAAAATGCAGCTAGAGCAGCAACCGAAGGAAGATTCTGAAGCATCATCAAAAGATGCACACGGAGTAGCAACCAAAGGAATATTCAGAGCATCGTCAAAAGATGCAGCCAGAAAGAAGAAAGATGGTTGTGTATAAATGAAATTTGAACTTCAGGAGCTTTTCTCCACCAATCACCATTCTTCAGGAACAACTCTCTAACGTGATAAGTTGAGATGCAATTTCCAGAGCATTTTAGGCATCAAAGTCTACAAGTTCCAGAGCACCTTCACAACAAATTTCATGCATTCCGGAGCTTCGTCATGACAAAATGTAAGTTCTAGAGCACTGGGCATCTGGATCATCAAGTTTCAGAGCATCTTGAAAAGATGCTCTAGAATTTGTTTCTATCTTTATGAGAAGTCCTGCAAAATGGGGATAACATGTAGTTAAGTCCGAAAATAAGAAGTAATGAAAAATTCTTTAAAACAAACTGGTACACATGTATTTTTATTACAATTTAACATGGTTTTTTTTTTATATGTAATATTAGGTGGACTCTGCCTTGGCAGAGTCAATGCATTGGATTTCTCCCTGTATTTCTACCAATTTTGTAAATTCTTCTTTTTTTACAGGCTTATGGTAGATACGTAGGCGATGACCATTGACTAAGAGAGTTCATGTATCACCATCGATGGGTTTTAGATGAATTGTGCAATTTGAGAAAACTTCAAAAATTTCATATGGCCCTAGCCAATGAGTCTTGAGTTTCCCTTTGTGATCTTTATATCTAGAATCAAATAAAAAGGCCCACTCACCATTATGGAACTCTCTCTCTTTAATGTGTTTGCCATGCCAAATTTTCCACTGGTGTTGAACTAGCTCGGTTTGATGGACAACATTAAAATGAAGCTCATCCAATTCGCTTAACTATAACACTCATTCTACTTGGGCTCGTTTTAGATCTAGACCCAAATCCATAGCTATTCGTAGAGTTTGGAGTTCAAACTCAATGGGAAAAAGAGGTTTCTTCCCAAAAACAAGCTCATAGGGGTTGAATCTAGCTGTGGATTTCCATGTTGTGTTGTATGCCCAGACGGCTTCAGGCAATTTTCTAGCCCAATCTCTTCTTCTTGAAGAAACCTTTTTTTTCAATATATTTTCTAATTCCTTATTATTCACCTCTACTTGGCCATTTTCCTGAGGGTGATAGGGAGAAGACTTCTTGTGACTCACATGGAAATGTTTCGTAAATGATAGAAGAACTTTAGAAATGAATTGGGGTCCTTGATCTATAACGATGGTTCAGGGGGCTCCAAATCTAAGAAAAATCTTACTATAGAGGAAGTCAAGAACTTGTTCCTCTTTAGCGACACGTAGGGCCTGAAATTCTACCCATTTAGTTAGGTAATCGGTGCAGACAAGGATATTCTCATTCCCTTGGGAGGAAGGGTCTATGGGACTAATGAAATCCAATCCCCATTTTTTGAATGGTTCAAGGACATCTTGGGGCTGCAAGGGAATTTCTGCAGAAGCAATTGGTCTTCCTACTCTTTGACATTCATCACAGTGATGAATATACTTTTTAATTTCTTTATATATTAAAGGTCAATAATATCCAACACCCAAAATTTTATGAGAAGTTCTTTTTGCAGAGTAATGACCCCCAGAAGGATCATCGTGACATGCCCTCAAAAAACTATAAGTTTCATCAGCCCTGTCAGATCTTCTCAAGACCATATCAGGTCCACAAAGGAAGAAAATCCCATTAATCCATTTAAATGGTGCACTCTCTCTAATAAGTCACTTCCTTTGTTTTGATGTAAAACTAGGTGGTATTTCAGCAACGACCAAATAATTGGCAATTCCAGTGAACCAAGGTGTCTTTATAGAAATAGAAAGAAATTTTTCATCTAGAAACTCATCTTGCACTAGTGAACAATCACCATCTTCTTGGTTAATTTGGGACAAAACCACTACATTAAATCTCCCTAGCTTTTCAAGTATTGTTACATTAAACTCCTGAAGGAGCAATAACCACCTCATTATTCGACCATTAACTATAGGTTTGTTCATTAGATATTTTATAGCTGAGTGATCTATATAGACTGTAACTTTATATCCTGTAATATAATGGAAAAACTTTTTAATGGCATGAACCACAACCAAGAATTATTTTTCCGTTATTGTGTAGTTTTTCTTAGTGGATGTTAGGTTTTTACTAATAAAGTATATGACATATTTACCCTCATTCTCATCTTCCTACCCCAATACTGCACCAATTGTGTCATCTGAAGCATCAACATAAATATGGAATGGAATATTCTAGTTTGGCCCATGCAATATAGGAGTAGAGACAAGCTTCTCCTTTGTGGTTTTGAATGATAATTGACATTCAAGTGTCTAGTTAAACTCTACATCTTTCTGGAGAAGGAAAAACATAGGGGTAGCTATTTTACTGAAGGCTTCTATAAACCTACGATAATAACCAGCATGCTTGAGGAAAATTCTAACATTCGTTTGCATCTGAGGAGTAGTTAATTGTTGAATGATGTCAATTTTATTGGGATCAACCTTTATCCCCTCTGAGGAGATATGTTGATCTAATACTATTCCTTGTTCGACCATTATTAAATACTTTTCGTGGCTAAGGGATAGTCGGTGATCCTCACAAACCTTTAAAACTTTATCCAAGTTCTGAAGGGCTTCATCATAGGTTGAACCATAAACAGTGAATCCATCCATATAAACTTCTGCATAGTCATTGACAAGCTCAACAAATATAGCCAAAATGGCTGTCTGGAAAGTTGCAAGAACATTATAGAGTTCAAAGGGAAGAACACGATATGCAAATGTGCCCCATGGAAAAGTAAATGTTGTCTTATCTTGGTCTTTTGGTGCTACCTGAATTTGATTATAACCACTAAATCTATCCAAAAAGGAGAAATATTTCCTCCCAACCAAATTATCCAAAACTTGGTCAACAAATGGTAAAGGAAAATAATCTCGATGAGTGGCTTTGTTCAGTTCTTTGTAATCTACACATATTCTCCATTTCCTATTTTTATTTCAAACTACCACTATAGGTGACACCCACTTACTATTGGAGATAGGATAAATAAACCCTTCTCGGAGAGGTTTCTCAATTTCAATTTCGAAAAGATCCTTTAGTGCAGGATTGAGTCTCCTCTGTGGCTAACGTATAGGTCTTATGTTGGGATCAGTATAAATATGATGCGTACAAACACTTGGATGGATTCCCCTCATGTCTATGTAGTCCCAAGAAAAAGCTATAGACTACTTTACCAACACATTAAATAATATATCCTCTTCTACTTCTGTCAGCCAACTATTGATGTTCAAGGTTTTTCTCGACATCAACATGATTGATTTTATTCCTGGATGGGACGAAGTGATAGTGTGAATTGGTCACAACAAGGTGTTGAGAGGAAATCTATGAGGTATTAGTTGATGAAATCTAGTAATATCCTCAAAAAAATATCTAGTTCTAGGAATCATATTGGCCAAGGGACATGGCATTCCCATAGTAGTATAATTTTGTTCCATCCCATGTACATCAATCAGTTGCCCCAGAATTTCTGGAGCATCAGCCATTTCCTCATCACTTGAACCTATGGCAAGGTGCTCTACATCACTTACTAACTCATCCTCTAATTATTCTCCATGTTGCTTAATGACTACCATGGCTAACAAGGCCAAACTATCTCGAATATTAACATCTTCTCATTGATCAACCTGGACTTTGTTATATTCAGTGGGCTTAGTAGGAGGATACATGAATAAACATTTACTGTCTAGACCATGAGAAACGGTTAGTCCTCCTCTACAATCAATTTTAGCTATGACAGTGGCCAACCATGGTCTTCCGAGAATTATTGGATAGCTATCTTTGGGTGTAAGCGACTGGATGACCTAAAATTCAATTGGGTATTCCCATCCATCAAATTTGACAAGGAAATTTTCAATAATGCCCTTAGGAATGGATATGGATTGATTTGCCATCTGTAAGACTGTAGTTGTGGGATGTAGATCAGTAAGACCTAATTTTTCCATCACATCCACGATCATTACGTTAATGGTTGCTCCTAAATCCACTAATGCATTCGATATTGCAACCTCATTAATTATGATAGTTATGACTTGACTATTGAGATCATCATATTTTGGAGTGACAATCTTTCCAAACAAAAAGTAAGCTAAATAGCCATCAATGTGCATATTATTTATTTTCTTTGGTTTCCTCCCCGGGGTTTTAATACATAAATATTTGATCAGCTAATTCAACTCAGGAATTTCCTTTATGGCTTGTAGCAAAGGAACCTCTATTTGCAATTCTTTGATTTCTTGAATTAATGTAGTTTCAGAGGTCAAAGTCATTTCTGAAGTATCTTTCAGAGTTGTCAATTTCAGACACTCTAGAAATGGTGCTTGAGTTTTCTCTTTTGGAGAGGTATACTTTCTAAGTTCAATCAAAGACTAACCTTCCTCCTCCTCCTAAGGTAAGTCAGTAGCTCTTGTTGATGAAGGAGGTTCAGTGTTATCTACAGGAATAGTGTGGTTGGGTGGAGTATCCTTCGTGGGAGTTTTAGGAGTAGGCTCATCCATAATTTTTGCAATGGTTGGTGGTTGAATCTTTCATCCCGAGTGCAATTGAATATTTCCACAATATATGGCATTAATTCTAGTAACATTGTCTTGTTCAATAGAGTATACCAAAGAATTCTATTGATTATTGTTTGGATTGGGAAGTGGTTGTGCTAGGAGCTGAGGCTGATTTATCTATTCACTCTGAGGAGGATTTTGGGTCGGAAGTAACAAATTTTGTTGTTGGTTCCTACGAGGCCCAGTATAAAATTGGTTATGCCCCTGATTCCATTGAGGAGTAGTGTGTTTTGGATATCACTGCTGTTGAGTTTGGGTTGGCTACAACTGAGTTCCCCATGATTGGTTCACCCATTCAAGGGGTCCCCAATAGGGAGTTCCCCAATTAGGTTGTTGAGGTAGTGGTTGCAGCCATGGTGGGGCCCATTGATTACCAGCCTAGTTGTTTTGAGGGTTTCAAGTGGGATTGGAATTCTATCCATAAGGAAAGTCCCCTCCTTGGTGTTGATTTACCACATTGATTTCTTCCTCAACATGTGCAATCCTTTTCTTGGTATTTTTGAGATCAGGAAGGAGCTCACACTAGTTTGTAGGATGATTTTGTTCACAAAGTTGATAGATGTTAACCTTATCTAAAGGACATTCTCACAATAGATGTTTATTTTAGTATCTAGGATAGTAAATGGACAAGGTCTTAGGATTATGTGTCTTAGCTTGTATGCCATCTAGAGTAGTGTTCAATTGAACAATTATGTCTATTTTAAGGTTTTCTATTTCCTCTCGGAGCTTTCCTAGGTCGTTGGACCCTTTAAAAAGAGTAGATTTGTGAATTCTTCCATGGGTACATGAGAAATTTTGACACAACTTACATATTTCTTCAAGGGCCATCTGAGACACATCTCCTTTTCCCCTTAAATAAAGGCTTCTCCTTGCATCCTCATCGAGTCCTTTAAGAAATATGGTTTTGAGAATGTCATCACTAATGGTTTCTTCCCCACATCACTTAGACAAGAAAATAAACTTGTCTAGGTAGTCCTCCAGACTCTCATCCTCATTTTGTCTAAGTTTAAACAAATCCTCTTTTTGATCACTCACCCTACAATAACTCTAGTATTTATGTAGGAAATAATTCTCCATGTCCTCCCAAGATGTAATAGATCCTGAAGATAACCCCATAAACCAATGCATGGCTATATCCTTCAAGGTAGAAGGAAACAAATTCAGTTTCTGCTTATCATTTTTATAGTCGTAGGTTTGACAAAGGACCTTGAATTTGAAAAGAAATTGGTTTGGGTCTTCTGAGGACAAACCACGAAAGGTTGGCAGGAAAGCTTGAGAGATATTTCTCATCATGGTATCATCATCTGCATCCAGAGTAATAGGATACGTGAATGTTCGAGGTGGCGGAGCATCATTGTTATTACTATTGGAATTATTTCGGTTTGGCTTAGCCTAATGATCACCCATGATGTTCAAAGGAATATGTTCCTCTAAAATAATTTCTTTGATGACAGGTTGTTCTACCGGATGATCTTCGACAAGATAATGGAAAACCACAGGTGGTCTAGGCTCAAGTATTTCGTCAATCAAGTTGTCCTTTGAGCCTTGGGCCTCCCTATGAATGATTGGAACATATTTTGGGGGGGTATTTGGTATAAATCTTTCGTGAGGGCCTCTTTTCCTGACCATGCAAAAAAGGAAGCTTGAGGGGGTATTTTGTCCTAAAGAGGTATTTGAGGCTTCTCCTATTAACACTCAAGCAAGAAAGCTATGTCCTCGGAAACAACGCCAAAAAGTGATAGACTGTTGTTAGGTCCCATTACTTTAGAAGATAAAAGTTCAATATGTCGATTGGGCAGTGTCCAAGGGAATTTTCAATAGAAGAAGACTTGACTATCTCCCTTAGATTTTATAACTTTTTTAGAGTAGCTAACGTTAATTTCTAACCTAAGGCCACCTAACTATCTAACTTAAAAATAGTTTATCTTTAAAGAATACTGAAAGAACATTAAACTAGAAAGCATAAAATGATTAACCTAGAAAACATGATGACTAAATGAGAAATCATGGAAACAATTAAACTAAGGAATGTGTAGACTACGAAAGTAGAAAATCTCGTAAAGAAACTATGAAACATCTACTTAATCATAAAAAATAACAATTTAAATAGCTATCATATTATGGAAATGACACACAAAGTATGCTCCAAAACTTCAAACTCTATGCTCCAAAACTTCAAACTCTACAACAACAGTGTTAATGACTTCTATAGGATTAAAATGTGCAAGTGACTATACTCGTAATTATCATGCATGCAATAAAAACAATAGAAAGGAAATACTCATCTATTTAATCTACTCTCCCTCGAGTGGCCAACTCATAGGTTACTATGTTCATCCTCAGATCACATACACAATGATTCAAAAGTCCTTCCATTAAAAATAATTTCCATCCATAACTCAATAACTTAGAAATTGATATGTAATAATCTCTTTATTCATATGTATTCAAAAAACATGTTGACAACAAAACATTAGAATTTTGCATTATCTTTTTCTTCTAGAATTTTGCGTTATCTTTTTCTTCTAGAGATTACATCTTTATAGAAAACTTCTAACTAAGTCCTATATTTTAGATGGCGTAGATGACCATTGAAAATTCTATAACAGATTACAAACAAACTTTTATATTTTTAAAATCCATTACATAGATATTAAAGAGGCTTAAGTCGAGCCATGAAGTATTTTGAAGTTTAAAACATAACATAAGTTAAAGCTAACAACAACTATAACTTTGGTCCAAAATCCTAAAGTTTTGGAGCATGTTTCCAACGTACATCTTTAATCCTTTTTGGAGCACGTGTTGGTTAAATTATTTCCAACTACTGCTTGATGGTCGATTATTATCCTATAAAATTCTCAAAACAACCCATTAAATCTGCATTGGCAAGATACTTCAATAAATCATAAGAAATAAAGTTTGTAAAATTTTCCTTAAAATACAAGCAATTATTTCTCCTAAAGTTTAATTAATTGGAAGAGGATGAGGATTTTGCATATATGAAATAGGACTTTATTATGTTATTATGATGAGGTTATTTTTACCTCATCAAACACTTGCTATAGTAACAAAATAACTATATGAACTCAAAAACTCATAATGTTATCCAATCTTGATTCGCACCTTTGAAACTTCAAGAGAACATACTAGATAGGCTCAACAACAAACCCTTTAATTCATGACTTTTGAATATCAACGTACTGAACTTTCCACCACTTTGATTGTCACAACTTCACAGACTACCTGCAACATATTTATTATAATTTTCTCAATATTCTCGACATATATAGTCTTCAAGGCACCAATGCTAATAGTGTCGACATCAATGACAACCACATATCAAAAACACAACCAAAAAATCCAAAAAATACCCCCCTTTGGCATTGATGGCAACACATGATGTGAAAAATACCATCAACACAACTAGCACTCTTCTCCAACAATCTTCTTCTTCTCATACTATTCTTCTCCCTCTTACATTACTCTTCTTTCATGACTCTTCTCCGCCTTTCTTCCTCAAGGTTTTTTCACATTACTCTTCTCCCCCTTTGGCATCAATGGAAAAGGTACACAAGCTCTAAACCACATATCTGAATCATCTAACTACTCCCCCTGAGTAGCAGGCACCATAACATCAATCCAAAACAATATCTGACTATAAGTGCACGGATTGATGCAAAAACTTGCATCTTCGTTCAAATTAGGAGGTAAAATCACCCCTAACTTTCCTCTGAGATACTCAAAAGTATCCTTAGGAAATTTTTTAGTAAAGATATCTATAATTTGTTCCTTAGTGGGCACATATTCCAATCGAACTTCTTTATCACTCACTTTGTCTCTCAAAAAGTGATACTTGATAGATATATGTTTTGTCTTTGAATGTAGCACCGGATTCTTGGAAATATTTATGCCACTTGAGTTATCACAAAATATAACAATAGGCTCATCATACTCAATTCTGACATCTCTCAGCATCTGTTCCATCCATATTACTTGAGTACAATTATTTGCAGCAACAATATATTCTGCCTCAACAGTAGATAGGGAAATGGAATTCTAGTTTTTACTTACCCAAGACACCAGCTTCTTCCCCAAGCAAAATGCACCACCATTTGTAATTTTCTTTTCATCCACATCTCCTACCCAATCTGCATCTGTGAAGGCACTCAAAGTTAAATCATCATCTTTAGGATACCATAGCCCAAAATCAACTATTCCTTTCAAGTATCTAAAAATTGTCTTTATTCTAGTCACATGTGATTCCTTTGGATCAGCTTGATATCTAGCAACCATTCATACAACATTCATGATGTTCAATCAGGTTTGAGTCAAATAGAGCAATCCACCAATCATTGACTTGTACCTTTTTTGATTAGCCTTAGGAGAATCATCATTCTATGTTAACTTGCATCTAATTATCATGGGTGTACCTATAGGCTTTGAATCTTCCATGCCAAACTTTTTCAGTAGCTCTCTTACATATTTGGATTGAGATATAAAGATTTCATCATCTAACTATGTAATTTGCAATCCTAAAAAGAATTTCTTCTCTCCTATCATTGATATCTCAAATTCACATTTCGTTTCATCAACAAACTTCATGCATAAGTCATCATCACGTTCAAATATAATTTCATCAACAAAGACTTCAATAATCAATTCTTTATCCTTATCCACCTTGAAATACAGATTGTTGTCAGCAGTACCTTTATTGAATCCAAGCTTCAACAAGTGTTTATCCAATCTAGCATTTCAGGTTCTAGGGGATTGCGTAAGTCCATATACAATGCTTTCTTCAACTGACACACCATATCTTTTTCACCAGTCAGTTGAAATCCATCTGGTTGCTCAACATAAACTTCTTCTTCTAACTCACCATTTAGAAATGTTGACTTCACATCCATTTGATAGCCTTTGTAATTCTTGAAAGTAGCATAAGCAAGAAACAACCTTATAGCTTCAATTCTAGAAATAGGGGCAAAGGTTTCTTCAAAATCAATACCTCCCATCTATGAGTACCCTTTACATACCAGTATTGCTTTATTTCTAACCACTTCACCTTGTCCATTCATCTTATTCTGAAAGACCCATTTGGTTCCAATCACATTTTTATCCTAAGGCCTAGGAACAAGAATCCATGTATGATTTTTCTCTATCCACACCAGTTCTTCCTTCATTGCTTCCATCCAATATTCATCTTTACATGATTCATTGGCATTGCTAGGCCCAGTCTTGGAAATCAGACAATATTCTTTAGCAATTCTTCTTCTATTCTGCACACCTTTGTTCTTGTCTCCTATAATATGACTTTTAGAATGATTTAGCTTTACACACCTTGGGACTTTAGGATTCTCTCTAACTTCTAGTTCTTTTATTCTCTCTTTTGCACTTCCACTAGCTTCTCCTTCATGATTCTCTTGATTCACCAAAATAATTTGAACTTGATTATGTGTTTGAGTAGTTTGTCTTTTCTCAATACTATCATGTTGATCATCTAAGCCATATCCACAATATCTAGATGATTTATCAGTATCCTCATCTACTCTAACATTTGCACTTTCAACCATTTTCTTCAATCTTCTATTGTAGCACCAGTAAGCTTTGCTCTTATTAGAGTAACCCAAAAAGATTCCTTTATCACTTCTAGCATCAAACTTTCCAATATCTTCATCTCTCTTGATATAGCATCTACTTCCAAATATTTTGAAATACTTAACAGTAGGCTTATGACCAAACCATAGCTCAAAAGGAGTCTTACTAGAAATACCTTTGAAATTTACCTATTTGAGAGTATATATAGAAGTGCTTACAACTTATCTCCAGTAGATATGAGGAACATTACCTTCCAACATCATAGTTCTAGCAACATCTAGAATTGTTTTGTTCTTTCTCTCAAAAAATCCATTTTGTTGAGGAGTCTAGGGAGTAGATAACTGTATTTTGATTCCATGCTCTACACAAAATGAATTGAACTCTTGCGAAGTGAATTCACCACCTCCGTCTGATCTTAAGCATTTAACCTTCAGACATGTCTCATTCTCTACCATAGCTTTGAAACATTTCAAATTTTCTGGTGCTTCATGTTTTTCTCTCAAGAAAGCAACCCATATCATCCTACAGTAATCATCAATAAGAAACATAAAGTACCTTTCACCTTGTAGACTTTTGATTCTGGATGGACTACATAGATCAGTATGTACCAACTCCAGTACTCCATTAGAATGATGTTGTTTTCTCCAAAAATAAATTTTAGTCTGCTTTCCAATCTGGAATTCCTTGCATATGGTGTTAGTAGGCTTTACTAACTTAGGTAAATCTCTGATTGCTTGTGTTGATCTTACTTTGATAATGTTATCAAAATTCACATGACACGGCCTCCTATGCCATAACTAGCTTACATCAACTTGAGCAATTAAACAACTTTCACTAGCAACACTCAAGTGAAAAATATTACCTCTTGTCTTTGTACCTAAAGCAATTACATTTCCAGAGCTTCCCAATATCCTGCATTTTCCATCTTTGAACTGAAGATTGTATCCCTTGTCAACCATCTATCTAACACTCAACAAATTGTGCTTCAATCCTTCAACATACAAAACATCATTGGTATTATATTTACCACCAAGAGAAATAGTGCCTCTGCCATAAATCACACCAACATTGTTATCTCCAAATATTACAATACCACTATCATATTTTTCCAAGCTTATAAATTTGCTTTTGCCACTAGTCATATGATGTGAGCATCCATTATCAATCGCCCACTCATCCTTTTTATCAATTCTGGCTGCAAGAGATTTCTCAATATTCTGATTGTTAGCAGATTTAGTGGACATCTAACCATTTTCCTTGATAGCAATGAATACCCATCCATCTCCATTTTTATTTTCTTTATCAGATTCATCATTAGTAACACCTTCTTCAGCATAATAACATTTCTTTTGAAATCTTGACTCATCAGGTTTGTACTTAGAGACTCTTTCAGAACACCTTGATGTAAAATGACCTATCTTATTGCAAGAGAAACATTTAATAGGAAGCTTTTCTTTATACTTACCTTGACCTCTAGCTTTTGTTTTCATAATCAATGCTTCCAACTCTTCTAGCTCTCTTTCTTCATCTTCAATCTATTTCATCACATCTTCATATTTGTATATCTTTCTAGAACTTTTTCTTGGATTATATCTCTATTGGATTTTTCTAGATATAGTAGCTTTAAATGCATATTCTATTTTAGGAGTAGACTCACCAAATTCACTCAACTCAAAGGAAACAAGTTTACAAATAAACATATCTCTTGTCACATTTGTTACTGTCCCGAGCTCTTCAATAGCATGAGCTTTAATTTTGTAAGAAGTAGGCATTGATCTGAGAACTTTAGCCACAATCTCATCTTCTTCCAACATTCCACTGGCACATCTAATACCCATCACTAGTTCATTTACCTTCTGCATGAAAGCAACAATGTTTTCATCATCACTCATCTTCATGATTTCCCACTTGCCTTCCAAACTTTGTAGCAGATCAAACTTTCACTTGTGCATCTCCTTCATACAATATTTCCAACTTCTTCCAGATCTCATGTGTTGTCTTCAGACCTATCACATTTGTCATCTCTGAATATTTCAAAGCACTCAATCATGCTTCTATAACCCTAATATTAGTTTCAACTTCTTGGATCTCATTAGGAGTAGTGGGACCATTCTAAGGAATATTATATCTATTCTTTTTAATCTTTCGGAAAGGTTCACCAATGCACTTCAAATGAAACTCCATTCTGACCTTCCATAGAGAGTAATTTGTACCATCAAATTTGGGACTATCCTTCTTGTATGATGCCATCTCGAATCACCTCAAGCTATTAAACTTCTTTAGAGGAACCTACTCTGAAACCAATTGTTGGAAAAACAAGGATAGAAAATTGAGAGGGGGGTTGAATCAGTTGTTACAAAATTTAAAACTTATCTTACTTTTTCAACCTTTAATCTTAGATTTGATAATTAACAGTGAAAGCAAGAAACAACAACACAACACCAAGATTTTTGTGTGGAAACCCTGTTAGGGGAAAAACCACGGTGGAGGTTAATCCACAATTATACCCTGCTAAAAGTATAAGTGAAATGAATAAGGAATACACATGCATTCAGGCACACTGCTTAGAGCTCACTGCTCAAAAGGGAAGGGTCACTGCCTTACATAAAATAATCATATTAAATCCATTTGATGAGGTTGAACTGAGAAATTAGATTCTTCAAAATCCTGATGATAGTTTCGGTTAGGCACATAAATACTTCTTCACACTCTTCTCTGCAATCAAATGATCTAATCTTTATTCACACATATGTCACACACACTTCACATACATTCATCGAGAACACTCCAAAATGAGGAAACAATCGCTCGTATATATCCGCTACATGAATTTTCATCAACTCTATCGACCAAAAATAAATAATAGATGAACATATATTGTCAGCCCCAATTCATGAACAAATCTCAATGCGCACCAAGCTAAGTCGATCACATCATAATGAAGACATAAATCAACATCCTTGAACATGACAAGCATTCAAAAATTAATCCAAAAGGATATGCAACACGCTACCACCATCATGTTGGCCAAGAACATGAAAACTCAAACACACAAAGGAAAAATGTTCGATCACAAACACACAGATCAACGTGGACGTACCACAATGATAGAGTAAAATCTAGAAACATCATTGAACATCTCAAGAGCATATGCAAAAAATCAATTTACTAGAATTGCATTTTCGTCTTCCAGAAACAACTGCTATAGTAACAAAATAATTGTAGGAACTTAGAAACGCATAACTTTCTCCAATCTTGATGTGCACCTCTGAAATTTCTGGAGAACATACTAGATAGGCTCGGAAAAAAACCCTTTAATGTGTGACTTTTAAATATCAACGTACTGAACTTTCCACCACTCTAATCTTCATAGCTTCATAGACTGCCTGTAACATATTTATTATAATTTTCTCAATATCCTCAACATATACAATCTTCAAGGCACCAATGCTAATAGTGTTGACATCAATGAAAACCATAGCATCCAACAAAAATATCATCTAAATGAGTTGTAACTCTCCCTATCAGGATTGGCCATATGGTTATGGACACTAATTTCCAAGTCTTGGATCTTGTCCTTCCCTATAATCTGTTACTAGGTAGACCTTGGATACATGCTATGAAAGTCGTATCATCCACTTACCATCAGTGTCTAAAATTCCCATACAATGGCACCGAGATCACAATCAATGGTGATCCAGATCCTTTCCAATATTGCACTAGCCTACGTGAAATACCACAATGATAGGTGCTAGTTAATCAGGAGGCTTCATCCTCCACTTTATCCATGTATGTTGAACCATCAACTCTTTCCAAATCATATGCATCCCAAACACCATCATGCACTCCTAAGGTCGAGACCCAAGATAAGGGTTATGGAGAATATCACATGAAAGCATCATATTATGTCAGCCAATTGGTTCCTCCTAAGCCATACAGTTTACCCACAACAAATAGGAGATAGTCAATTTTCACAATACATGTCCCTCCTACAATGAATTTCACAAAATGGGGAGAGTTAAGTAAAGAATCTATGGATCAAGAAGATGTCACCTCCTGGTTAAATAATGAAGACAATTAAAACCCTGCACCATCTATTCAAATATCTAAAGATCAATATGGAAAAGGCTTCATGATAATGCAAAGGAAAGGATATGATGGACATAGTGGGTTAGGACTACATCAAAATGGAAGGACTGAACCAATCATTGTATCTCAACGACCAAAAGGCCTAGGGTTAGAGTTTTAACTGATTGGGATTGGCATTCCTAGTACCTTAGTACCATCACAAGAGGAAGTAAGTGCTTCTGAAGACATCAAGATATCCCATGAACCTTTTAGGGTTAGAAGGAAGATATATAACAAGTTAAATACAAATTTATAAATAAAATGAAGAAATAAACACAAAAAATTATAACAGAAATAAGACAACACAAAGAATTTAACGTGGTTCACCCAATCTGGGCTACATCCACAAAATCATAGCCATCCAATGATTTTATTATCCAGTGTAAAACATATTACAATATCATGAATAATGCCATACTACCATTCCCCATCCCAACCACTTATAACAAGCTTTTAGAAGCTTCCAAAAAATAGGGTTTACGAAGTCAACTTTTTTCCTTTTTCGGTGATGAAGCGAAGAAAGGTGATTTTTTTTTTCTCGGGGGCTGCCACCCCTGAACCCCTGCTTTTTGGGGGCTTCAACCCCCAAACCCTCGCCTGGGGCCCATCCCAACCCCAAACCCCAACAAGAATACAGGAAGAGTGTACAATACTAAATAGTGTACAATATGGCATGATCAGTCGCCACATACCAACAATCTCCCACTTGGAGACTAGTTAGGCTCCACACCAACACAATTTCCAACTGGGAGACTAATCATGGATGACACCACTACACTTACAACTCCCACTAGAAATAAGCACCTTGGACCCTGTTTCTCTATTATACTTTTAACCATGAAGACCAATCGAAGATGAAGAGGAGCTTAGCTTCTCCGTTTTCACTGCCTTTGTAAACATATTTGTTGGATTTGCATATGTATGTATCTTTTCTTGCTTTACCTATCCATCCTCCAACACTCACCTAATGAAATGATATTTCAATTGTATGTGTTTGGTTTTAGAGTGAAAGGTAGAATTCTTTGCAAGATGTATAACACTTTGGCTGTCTGTGAACAAGTGATTTTCAGCCTATTGTTTTCCCAACTCTTCCATGAAAAATTGCAGCCATATCATCTCCTTTACTATCTCTATTGTAGCAACATACTCTACCTCCATGGTGGATAAAGAAACCACATTTTGCAATTGAGAAATCCATCTCATTGTTGTCCCACCAACTATAAATACATAACCTATGGTACTCCTCCTGGTATCTATATCCCTTGCCAAATCTAAGTCAACATAGCCTTTTAAATTTGTATTAGAGCCCCCAAAACATAAACATTTATTGGATGTACCTAAGAATCCATTTTTATCGCATTCCAATGCTCAACTCTAGGATGACTCATATACTTGCTAACAAATCCTATGACATGTGCAATATACGGTCTCATGCATACCATGGCGTACATTAAACTGTCTACAGCTAAAGCTTATGGTACCTTGGACATTTTTTCTTCCTCGTCTTGTGTCTTTGGACACATATCCTTAGTCAATTTGACATGACTCGGCAAAGGTGTGCTGACAGATTTTGCTTTCTCCTGTCAGCACACCTTTTTAACATAATCAGCCTGAGATAGAAACAATTTTATGTTTTTCCCATCTCTTGTAATCTTCATACAAAGGATTTGTTTTTTTGCCCCCAAATCCTTCATATCAAATGAATTTTCTAACTGTTATTATAACTCCTTTATGTGATCCATGTTAGACCCTGCTACAAGCATATCATCAATATATAAACATAAAATAATGTACCTATCTCTAGCTAACCTCTTAAAGTAAACACAATGGTCTGAATTAAACCTATTGTAGCCTTGCTCAGCCATAAATCTATTAAATTTAAAATACCATTGCCGAGGTGCTTGATTCAAGCCATATAATTTTTTCTTCAATCTGCACACTAGTTTCTCCTTACCTTTGACCTCAAATCCTTGTGGCTATTCCATATATATTTCCTCTTCCAAATCACCATGGAGAAAGGTTGTTTTAACATCAAGTTGTTCCAAATGCAAATCTTCAGCAACCACAATACTTAAAATAGTATGAATAGAAGTCATTTTAACAATCCGAGAAAATATTTCATCAAAATCCATACCCTTTTTCTGTGCAAATCCCTTTACAACTAATCTAGCTTTAAATCATTTCTTACCTCCATCCTCCTCTTTTAGCCTATAAACCTATTTGTTTGGTAAAGCCTTTTTACCTGCAGGCAACTTGCATAATTCCCAAGTTTGATTTTTCAGAAGGAGTCCATTTCTTCTTCCATTCCATGCTCCCACTGAACCTTGGTATCCACGTGCATAGCTTTAGGATAGCATGTTGGTTCACCAAAATCAGTTAATAAAATAGAATACAAAGAGGGAGAAAATATTTTCAGAGGTCTACTTATCCTTGAAGATCATCTAACATTCACTGAAGTTTGTGGTATTTTTTTGTTTTTGTTGTTGTGAAGCATGAGGAACCATTGGAACATCATTGATTGGAGTATCATCCAACATTGCATAATCATTTTCTTTCTTCTCATGCTGCTGCAACTGATCTTTGTACAACACTTTCCCATTGAATATGACATCCCTGCTTCTCACAATTTTCTTATTTTCAAAATCCCAAAGCCTATAACCAAATTCATCAATGCCATATCTAACAAATATACATTTCTTTGATTTTGCATCAAGCTTGGTTCTATTTTCAGAATCTACATGTGCAAATTATTTACAACCAAAGGTTTTGAGAAAATAATAACTCACCTTCTTACTTGTCCATGCTTCCTCTGGAATACAACAACCCAAAGGATTAGAGGGATCTTTATTAATTAAATAAACAACAATGATTATAGCCTCTATCCATATGTTTAAAGGCAGCCCAACATGTAATCTCATAGTCTGTGCACACTCCATTATTGTTCTATTCATCCACTCAACCACTCCATTTTCCTATGGAGTCCTTGAAACCATTTTTTACTAACGAATACCATTAGAGGAACAATAATATTCAAACTCTTTGCTGCAATATTCACCACCATTATCAGATCTGAGACATTTTAAATTTTTACCCATCTCATTCTCAACCAAGCTTCTCCATTTTTTAAAAGTTTCAAATACATCAGATTTCTGCCTAAGTAAATAAATTCATACCTTCCTATTTGCATCATCAATTAATGTAAAATAATACTAAGAGCCACCAAGAGAAGATACCTGAGTTGGTCCCCATACATCCATATGCACAAGCTCCAATTTCTCATTTTTCTTTTGTTTCCCATCTTTGAGAAAACTAACTCTCTTTTGTTTTCCATAAACACAACTTTCACAGAAACCCATATTAACACATTTTAGACCTAGTAAAACATTCTTTGAATGAAGCAATTTCATACCTTTTGCACTCATATGCCCAAGTCTATTATGCCATAGTGCTGATTTAGAATCCACAACAACTATCTGATTTTCTGCTTGTTGAACTGCAACAACTGTTCCTAAACATTGATTTTTATCTGCAATATTTAAAGTAGAAGGAACAATATGACCTGTACAAAGATATAAGGTGCCTAATTTCACACCTTTTTCTACCACTAAGGCACCTTTTGTAACCTTCCAATTTTTATCACTAAATATAACAACACAACCTTCATCATGTAGTTGTACTGCTGAAATTAAATTTATTCTTAACTTTGGAACATGCCTTACCTCATGTAGTATCCATTGATTCTCATTCTGAAAATTAATCTTGATTCTTCCCTTTCCAACAATCAGATATGGTTCGTTATCTCCCAAATAAATTAGCCCAAAATCCCCTTGGACATAATCAAGAAAATAATTTCTATGGGGTATAGCATGAAATGAAGCCCCTGAATCTAACACCCAAGAATCATCAATATTGTCAAGGGAAAGAATCAAAGCATCCTCATTAGATTTATTACTTACCACATTTGCCTCTTTATTTCCTTCGTTTTTGTTTCCTTTATTTTTTTGAGACCAACGAGCTTTCTTTAAATGACCTGGCTTACCACAGTACCAACAATCCCTCTTGTCTCTAGATTGGGACCTTCTATCCTTTGATTTTCCTTGTGACTTCCCATGACTTCCAGAATTGTTTCCTCTCTCCTTTGTTCTACCCCTAATTTTTGTATTCAAAACACTTCCTGATGTGGATGTTCCACCTAAGCTTTTCCTACGAATTTCCTCGCTCAAAAGAACACCAACAACATCATCAAATTTCAATGTATTCGAACTAGAAACATAATTGCTAACAATCATTACCAAGCTATTCCAGCTTTCAAGCAAAGAACATAGAACCAAAAGAGACCTAACTTCTTCATCAAAATTTATATTTATAGAATTTAATTGACTGGTAACTATATTAAACTCATTTAAATGATTAACAACTGACCCACCTTCTACCATTCTCATATTAAATAAACGCTTCATAAGAAATACCTTATTCGAAGTGGAAGGATTTTCATATAACTTTTCTAGGGTTTCCATCATCTGTTGAGTTTCCTTTTCTTTTGTAATATTCAACACCACTGATTGTGCCAAGCATAAACGAATACTACCAAGTGCCTTTTTGTCCAAAATATCCCAGTCCTCATCAGACAATGTTGAGGGTTTCTTGGTTTTCCCTTCCAATGGCTGCCATAAATCCTTCTAATAGAGGTAGTCCTCCATCTACATCTTCCATAACTGATAGTTCTTCCCATTGAACTTCTCAACCTTCAACTTACCCTCGTTTTCCATTTCTCCAACTCAACCGTGAGACTCCAACTCAACCGTGAGACTCCCACTCAACCGTGAGACCTTCCTGCAGATGATAACCAAACACAACCCACTCTGATACCACTTGATAGGGTTATAAGGTAGATATATTATAAGTTAAATGCAAATTTATCAATAAAATGGAGAAATAAACACATAGAAAATTGTAGCAGAAATAAGACAACAAAAAGAATTTAACTTGGTTCACCCAATTTGGGCTACATCCACAAAACCACAACCATCCAATTTTTTTTATCTAGTGAAAAATATATTTAAATATCACAAATAATTCCATACTACCACTCCCCATCCCAACAACTTATAAGAAGCTTTTAGAAGCTTCTAGAAATTAGGGGTTACAAAGTTGACTTTTTTTCCTTTTTTGGTGACAAAGCGAAAAAAGGTGACCCCGACAAGAATACATGAAGAGTGTACAATATGGAATGATCAGTCACCACATACCAACAGAACCATCAGACCCATTCTACTATGACTCCCCTGATTCAAATGAATATGAATGGGATTTTGTTTCCTCCACCAACATAATGGACATGGATAAGTTATTTGGGGAACTTGACCAAATGCTAAATACCTCACCAAAATCAATTGATTCCCATCCTGAAAAGTCCTTGAAAAAAGAAGAATGGATCAAGCTTTATTATTGGGAAACCTTTATCCTGCCTCTTGGGAACCTAACAAACCAACTTTTGATGACCTAGCCCTTATAGTGGTCCCACCTAAGAGTCTACCAGTCCCTAGGAAAAAGAACAAAAAGGAGTTAGTCCAAAACTTCTGTGACCATGTCAACCAATCTATCCTCACCTTGTCACCCTCCACATTTGATAACTTCGATGATGAACTTCTCATTGTATATCCCCAACTTATCGATTGGGATTAGCAAGGCACTCCCATCCTAGACATACTTGAGAATGACAAAGCAATAGCTGAGTTCATGGGATTGCGAGAAGGCATACCTAGAGGTGATCATAAGGCTGGATTTACCATAGAATTGGATAACATGGTATATTTTGGGGAGTCTATTCACACCTCTAGTCACAAAAGTGAAAACAAAAAGAAAAATAATGAAGAAAATGAAAATGACAAGTTCCTAGGTGAAAACAAAAAGACACCTTTGGATGATGAAAAAGTTAAAATAAAGGACAAATCAAAGGGTAAAAACCTCTTAGAGGCACCCAAGGATGGAGGTTTGAACATTCTCCCAGTTGCTAAGGAAAAGTCACCAATATTAGTTAGGAATCTATGGAGATCAGCATAAACACTGAAGATAATCCTTGGGTAATTTACTTTACAACATCTTTGATAGAGACAGAGCAACCAGAGTTTTAGGACTTCTTTACAAAAAGATAGATAAAATTTGCATGGTCATATGCCGACATGCCTGGACTGGATCTTGACCTTATATTGTATCATTT
Organism: Sequoiadendron giganteum; assembly: GCA_007115665.2. Taxonomy (NCBI): domain Eukaryota; kingdom Viridiplantae; phylum Streptophyta; class Pinopsida; order Cupressales; family Cupressaceae; genus Sequoiadendron; species Sequoiadendron giganteum. Next base: position 246,663,122 of record CM021104.1, on the reverse strand, counting down.
GCTGCTACAACTAGGTGTTAAGCCCATGAAGCAAAAGTTAAGGAAAATGCATCCACATATTGCTTTATTAGTCAAAGCTGAACTTAAGAAACTATTGGATGTTAGATTCACTAGATCAATAGACTATGCAGAATGGATTTCTAATCTTGTGTCAGTAACCAAACCATTCGGGGGCATATGCATCTATACAAACTTCATAGATATCAACAAGGCATGTCCTTAAGATGACTTCCCTTTACCAAATATTGACATGATAGTGGACCTAACAACCAGATATGAGATGCTATCCATCATAGATGGTTTCTCTAGATATAATCAAATCAAAATCGCACATGAGGACTGACACAAGACAAATTTTACATTTCCATGGGGAACATATTATTGGAATACCATTCATTTTGGGCTTAAAAATGTTTGAGCTACATACCAATTTTCCATGACAACTATATTCCATGACCTTGTACATAATCTCATGGAAGACTATGTGGAAAATTTGATATCCAAATCATTGACAAGAGTTGATCACTTACAAGTCCTAGATAAGATATTTCAAAGACTAGAAGCATACAAAGTAAGGCTAAATCCCCAAAAATGTGTCTTTAGCGTCCAATCAGGAAAACTTACAGGGTACATCATTTCTAGGTGAGGAATTTAAGTGGACCCAACAAAAGTGAAAGATATAATGGACATTCCTCCACCAGCCAACATTGGCTAGCTAAGAAAATTACAAGGGAAACTACAGCCTATCAAATGCTTCATAGTATAGCTAGCAAACGAGATACACCCATTCCAACACTTACTCAAAAATAGGGTACTATTTGTATGGATAGCCAAATGCCAAGAAGCTTTTCAAAAGATCAAGGATTACCTACTTACACCACCTATGTTAATGCCACCTACAAATACCTAACCTTTGATACTCTATATTTTGGTAACTCAATCAACACTAGGAGCTTTAGTCGCACAAAATGATGATGAAGGTCATGAAAGAGTAGTGTACTATATTAGTCATACTTTGGTGGGATATGAGCTAAACTACAATCACATAGAATGTTCTTTCCTTGAAATAGTTTTTTCTACTCAAAAACCTAGGCACTATATGTTAAACCACCAAACCATGTTGGTCGCCAAGATAGATCCTTTGAAATATCTCCTAAGTAAAGCAACACTAATATGCCAATTGGATAAATGGGTAATGAAACTTAGTGAATGTATAGGCATGAATTTGCACCCCTAACGCAAATTCCCCTTTACCCTCTTACACTTTAGACAACCTAAGGTGGAGGTTTAATTCCACATAAGCCCATTATTAGCATCAAACTTGGCATCCACTTTGTGTGTCGGTGGAGGTGTTTCTTTTAGGGAAACCCATGCAACGCGCAGATGTCCGCGTTGTATGCTTAGATCCCTGGTAGATTCCTACAACTGGAGTCTACATAGATGTTACACTTCCTATTGGAAGTTGAAGTGTAACGTCTCCCTATGGTTGGCCGACCCGAATATGGTCATTTTCATCTTCTTCCTTCATATTCTTCATTTCTTCTTTCATTTTTTAAAAGTTGGTTGATATTCTTCACAAGTCTACACATCCTCTCCACACCTTCAAGCATTCATACACAAGCTTTGTAGCAACACTTCACACTCCATAGCATAAATCTACCACTCCATCACTCTGATAGTGTGAGCGTAGGAAAAACACCATTGTAATAGAGGCTTGAGTTCCTCTCATATTCTCCTCCACTAGCCTTGAGTGCTTTGGTCAGAGGTGGTAAGTTCCTCTTATCTTCTCTATCATTTTGGTTGAGTAAGAGCATATTGTTTGTAGTGTCTTTTTTTATATACCTTGTCTTCTCTTCTTTATCATATTTTCCCTATCGTTGCAAACTTGGTTGTCCATGGAGGTGGAAACACAAAGATGGGGGGCTGACTGAGGCAAACCCCTAAACAATCCCCCCAAAATTTTCTCTCTTTTCTATGTGTAGGTGGAGAGATCTTCGAGTAAGCTGGCAAGAAGATTTTTCTGTGAAATTATCTGTGTCACCCTCATGGTAATCTATTTACTTTATCATGTTTATCTATACATTTCAAACTTCTTGATCTTATTCTATAATTCTAGAAACTCTTAAATTGGGTTGTTAGTCCCTCATTTAGAAGTTTAACCTTGTCTCTCTGGTTTTCTAGGTGTACGGAGACCAGCGCACCTGTGAGATGCCAGCACACCATGTTGTCATCCCAGAACCATGCTTCTGTCCTCTGACATAGAGCTACCTGAGATATAAAGTTGACTCTAAAGATCAACTCGTCTATTCTCCCTTTGACTCTCGGGTTTGCAGAGTGATTGAAGGATTTCATAATCCTCATCATTCTCATCCTGCCTATCCTAACCTTCCTTTAAACTAAGGTAAGTTAGAGTAGGCATATTTCTCTTGGCCTTTCGTGACCTAGGGCCTTGTAGTGGTTGGTACCTCTCTCTTACATTTTTGGTGAACCCGACATGAACCAACATCTACCCGTTTGTTGATGTTATGAGATTTTCTCTTATACCTTTTTGTCGTCATATTCTTGTGTATTGTGAAAGTTTATGAGCTTCACAACCCAATCTACAACCTCTGGGCATATTCTTAGGAGAAGTATGTGACACCTTCCGATGGAGAAGATGAAGTTCTCTTCTAGTTACACTACTGGCCTTTTTTCTAGTTTTGCAGTTGGTTTGTCCATGTAGGAGCACGCATTATAGGACAAATCTAGATTCCTTGATGAAATCGATCACATCCCTACCCCTCCTGCATTACCGACCTAATCCATAGACAAGCATGAGGTCATCCATATCCCTTCTGAAAATGTCACTAGTCATAGTAAAGGGTTGGGTGCATTGGAAAGGAACTCAAAGATGGCTAGGGCTGCTAATGTGATCAGTGAAACAAGATACATGGTGGGAAAAGATCAAACAGGCATAGAAATCCTAGCTAGTCTCACTAGTCTAGCTGAAGCATGTGCCCCTTTGGACCATACTCACATGGTATGAAGTGGCCCCTTTAAATAATGTGCAAGATAGTTAGAAATGTCGATGCCTCCTACGTCTATGTACATGGCTGACATAATACCTTCGGTCAATGTGCCTGCTGCTTCTGAAAACTCTGAAACCATCAAAGTAAATATAAACCCTTTAGGTTTCCACTTCACCCCTTTTGCTGCCTTCGGTGGTGGAGGATTTGGCGGGATGATCAATGAAGGCTTTGGTGGTGGAAACTTGAGAAGTGGGGTGGTATTGGTGGAGGTGGTTCAAACGGAGGTCATGGTGGTGGCCTTGGAAGTGGCAGTGGCTCTCGCGAAGGTCATACTGGTGGCGGTGGCATTGGTGGCAGCTCCAACAATAGTCACGATGGTGGCTCTAGTAGTGGTTCTAGTGGTCCTATGCCTTCTAATGACCCTATTCCAAATACCCTTCTTTAGAATATCAGGAAGATGCAGAATCAGCTAGTGAGCCTTTCTTAGGCCTTGGCCCAACCTATCATCCAACCCTTATTACGACATAGCCCGTTGTTGATTGCAATTCTAGAAAATCCTTTCTTGCAAGGGATGGAAATTCCTAAATTTGATAAATATGGTGGTAAAGGGGACCCATAGACGCATGTGTTTGCCTTTGATTCCCCATGCACATATTTCTTCCATCATGGTACGTCGATGGTAAAATTGTCTCTCTGATCCCTCAAGGATACAACGCTCAAGTGGTACTGCTCCTTGCTTGACAATTCCATCTTTATGTTCGATCAACTTGTGAACCAGTTCTTATGATAGTTCCAAGCCAACATCAGACCAAAGATGACCTTCTCTAACCTTGTTTGATGTAAACAAGGGGAAAATGAGAAGATTACATAATTTATAGTGTGATATTAGGTGCTCTTTTCAAAAATATCATACCTATTACCTCTCTGATGTACATAAGGTGTTCGTAGGGAACGTACAAAGGCCTTGGCATGAGAAATTCTCCCTCATGAAATACCCTTCTTTTTTGGATCTGTGTGTATCTTTACGGGAATACCAACAGACGGTGGTTCAGTTCAGGGGTTTCTCCTCACACTCCCATCTTGAAGGGAAGTCTATCATATCAATCTCTAGAAATCGTTAAGCTGTTGCAAATGTAGTAGCCATTGTGGATAACAATAGCCTCAGATGCGACCAAAATTTTACAAAGTTATCAAAATCTTATTCTTCCATCTTATAGAAATTGTTGAAGGATAAGATCGTTAGCTTGCCAACCCCTAAGCCAATTAGGGAACCGTATCCTAACTGGTATGAAGAAAATACCTATTGTTAGTACCATCAAGTTAACAAACATGATACTGAACATTGCATGCGCTTGTGTCATGAGATAAAGGACCGCATCAAGGATGATACTATTCATCTTGATGGGAACAAACAACATACGAACAAATCAATGGTGAAAGATAATAGTGAATTGTAGATATACACAGACTGATTTTCGTCACATTCTACTAACATGATTATCAATCCTTCTGATTTTTTTTCTTATCTCAACGCATATGTTAATATGGTTACTATTACTCCCTCTCCTCATCTTGTGACTAGTTTACGGGATGTAACATCCACTTCAAAAAATGTACCAACAAACGACAAACCTTCTCTGCTTTACATTCTTGCTCGCCTTAATGAAAACATTGTGACAAGAGCCTTAGTCAACCCCGCGAGTAGAGTGAATGTCATCGTGGAGGATAAATTAATCTTGAACTCCTTGCAAAGGGAGGAATACGAAAAAAAAAATCCATCATCCATACACATGATAAAATTTCTCTTAAACCTTATGGGTCGATAACGTTGTCCGTCCTAGTTGGACCTAGGAACGTAGACACGATCTTTGATGTTATTCCTGAGTCGATCCTATTCATAGAAAAGCTAGGTATACCTTGGCTAGCTTCCTTGAATGGGATCACCTCCGTAATTCATAAATGTCTTATGTTTTCCCATGAAGGTGTCATGCACGTAGTGCATGATACTAGATACCACCCTATGGTATCTCCTGGGGATACTCATTGAATCACTTTTGGCCCACTCTAGTTGGTCCGCTCCCGCAAAGAATACATCTACTTTACAAGAACTATGTGAAGTATAAAACTGGAGGGAAGGGACAGCCGAAGTTGACCCTCCTTGTAGTAGAGCAACCAACTACCTCCTCCTCCTGAAAGGGAAAGGAGAAGCTCACTCCCTCTTGGGTTGACTCATCTGCACACCTTTCTTGGGAGGAGTATTGGATGAACAATCTTGGACTCTACCCACTGAGTTCGATGATGCCTCCCTAGTGAAGACCTAATATTAGGATATCAGATCTCCCTAATGGGTCTATCAAACCCTGGTACTGTCTATATGGTATAAAGAAGGGTTTACGAAGATAATTTTCCCTATGACCTCTTCCCGTTCCCCCAAGCAAAAAGAGGCCCACCACTAAGGTGTTGGAGTCGATTCCCCTTGTCATTTCCAAACCTGCTCCTTCTACTCCCATTCAGGACTTTTTTCTTCCACTGGAAATAGCTATGGAGGACACTGCCATGGCTAAGCAGGAGCCTTCTGTCCCTTCACAAGCATTGACTTTTGGTTTGAAGAGCCATAGAAACCGCCTTGCACGTGAGTGTAAGTGCTGGTAAAAGGCTCTTCTAGCTGAGCAAGCCTCCTTATAGAAGAAGGAGGAGGAGACAATTGCACCTCCTATTGTGTCCTCTCTCCCCCCTTCCGCCCTTGTCAAAATTATCTCTAAATCTCTTCCGACTTCCACTATGAGCACACATGGATTTGGAAAGGTGTAGGTGTTTATCATCTCTTCTATGGAGCCACCTCTATTGAATTTCGACTTGGATGTCTCACCTTTACCAAAGCCCATGGATATGGTTAATAATTTGGTTGTATCCACTGTGGTTTTGTCTTCTTCTCCCTCGATCCTCCTTGCCTCATCTATGGGGAGTTCACCTCCTCTGACGAGGAAGAAGGTAGAGCATGGTCCCTCTAACAATGGAGGACGTAAGAAGAGCCCACCTTCTCTAAAAGGTGACCCCACGCTAACTTGCTCTATCCTAGTGATGGAACCAGACCCGATCTCCCCTATGTTTCTCACCACTCTCGAGTCTCTCAACGAGCTTAGTGGTGAGCCTTGAGTGCAAAATCCTCCATCCATTGAGGTGAAACATGTCACTCCCATTAGGTGTATATTCAACTCAGTGGATGAATTTTTGACCTTGTCAATGATCTTTGCGAAGTCATTGACCTTAGACCCACAAGAGTTGAGTGATGGAGACCTCACAAGTCCCTCTACCTTGGCCCTTGTTGCAGGAGGATCAAAATCTCCTCCCCTTAACATTACACCATTGTAGGCTTGTCATCCTTCCCCCTACAATGATCTAGAGTGGGAAGCTAACAACCTCTTGGTTGACTAGTGTTAGGAGGAGACCCTCTTCTTGATCTTTAGATTAGATATGTGTGTGTGTTGTGATGTGATTCTCCCTTGATCATGTTATGTGTACCTAGATGACCATCATCACCCCTATTGGTGCTTAGATATAGGCATGGTGTTTTGTGTTGTAAACCTTCCTCTATATGTATCATCATTCTTCAATGTTTGTGATTGATTTTTTGGTAAATTAGGGATGATGCAAAGCATCAAGAGCATTTAGGCCTCCTTCCATGTTGACCCAGTTTTTTATTTTACTTTGTCTCCCATGCATTCTTCCTTATCTGGTATGGGATTGATGATCTTTAACCTCGCACCACGATTACCTACTATTTATAAATAAAGGAAGATTTGACCTCGCAAAACCAGATCCCCCTGTGCCCTTTGTGTGTGTTTTCTTTTCCTTTACTTTTATCTTTATCTCTTCTTTGCTTTAGTTTTCCCTTTCATGTGTGACAATGCCACTTCTACATTACTTGGTCTTTAGAAAATGCATTCATTTCCAAATGAATCTTTCTTAAAACCCTTCACATGCTTTTTCTTTAAATTTGTATTCTTGACTTGAAACCCTAACGTAACATGTTTCCTTCATCATGGATTCATAAAGAAAGGACTTAGGAACCTTCCTCCAAATTGAGAACAATATTGATCTTCCCTTTGTGTGGGCACATATCCTTCCTTTTTAATTCCTTGATGAAGTGAACATCTTTCGAAAGGATTCCTTGATGATGAATCAATTCGAGAAAGAGGAAATTAGATTTTAAAGAGTGAGTCCCTTGACTGGACCCCTCCTTTTCATGTTGGGTTCTCGAGGGACCCCTTTGAAAGTTTTAACAAGTTCTATGGTGTATAGCTTAGGAGTAGTTTGACTAGACCGGTTTCACTTCTTCGCATCTAGTTTGGGGCAGGCTGACTAGACCTACTCCACGTCCTTACATCTAGCTTGGGGGTAGCATGACTAGACCTAACTTTTCAAATAGCACATCCCTTGGGTGTACCTTCCTTCCTTTTGAAGGGTTCCTGAGGGACCCCTTTGAAATTCTTATAACTTAAAAATGCTTTGCATGACTATTCGTTCACTAGCCTGCGTGACTGCTTCCTGATGTGTTCTATCTATGGGTAAACATGTCGCTTCCTCTGACTCTATGGAGTCCCCTTTGCTTGGTCTCCTTCATGTGAGAGTTTGTGAAAGATACCTCCCTTGTAGGATCATGAGCCTGTAAGGTGCTTTTGTTTTTCAGCTTTATAGTTTTGTAGAACCATGAAGTCCACTCCTACACTTTCAAGTTTTCCAGACCGTGCTTTGCTTCCTCATTAGTTTAGGTATACATCTCTTACCTTGTTACTTCTTACTATTCTACTTTACCAAAGCACTCATCAGTACTCGTGCTCACTGAAGTGGGGGGGAAAATGTATAGGCATGAATTTGCACCCCTAATGCAAATTCCCCTTTACCCCCTTACACTTTAGACAACCTAAGGTGGATTTTTAATTCCACATAAGCTCACATTTAGCATCACACTTGGCATCCAATTTGTGTGTTGGTGGAGGTGTTTATGTCAGGGATGCCGGTGTGATGTACAGACGTTTGTGTGGTGCACTTATGTCCTTTGTAGATTCTTGCAGCTGGAGTCTATAGAGACGTTACACTTCCTATTGGAAGTTGCAGTGTAACGCCTCCCTTTGGTTGGCTAACCCGAATATGGCCATTTTCATCTTATTCCTTCATATTATTCATCTCTTCTTCCATTTTTTAAAATTTGGCTGATCTTCACAAGTCTACACATCCTCTCCACACCTTCAAGCATTCATCCACAATCTTTGTAGTAGCACTTGACACTCCATAGCAAAAATCTACCACTCCATCAATCTAATAATGCTAGTGTAGGACAAACACTATTGTAGTAGAGGCTTGAGTTCCTCTCATCTTCTCCTCCACTAGCCCTGAGTGCTTTGGACATAGGTGGTAATCTCCTCTTATCTTATCTATTGTTTTGGTTGAGTAAGCATGTATTGTTTGTAGTGTCTTTTGTTTACATAGCTTGTCTTCTCTTATTTATCATATTTTCCCTATCATTGCAAACTTGGATGTCCATGGAGGTGGAAACACTAAGATGGGGGTCTCATTGAGACAAACCCCTAAACAACCCCCCCAACATTTTCCCGCTTTTTTGTGTATAGGTGAAGAGATCTTGGAGCGAGTTGGTGAGAAGATTGTTGTGTGAAATCATCTTCATCACCCTCATGGTAATATATTTCCTTTATCACGTTCATATATACATTTCTTACTTCTTGATCTTATTCTGTCATTCTAGAAACTCTTAAATTGGGATGTTAGTCCCTCTTTTAGAAGTTTAACTGTATCTCTCTAGTTTCCTAGTCGTACGGATGCCAGCACACCTGTGAGATGTCAGTGCGCCATGTTGTCATCCCAGAACCGTGCTTCTGTCATCTGACAAAGAGCTACCCAAGATACAGAGTTGACTCTAAAGGTCAACTCATCTAGTCTCCCTTCGACTCTCAGGTTTGCAAAGTGATTGAAGGATTTCATAATCCTCGTCTTTCTCATCCTGCTTATCCTAACCTTCCTTTAAACTAAGGTAAGTTAGGGAAACCATACTGCTCTTGGCCTTTCATGACCTGGGGCCTCGCAATGGTTGGTCCCCCTCTCTTACAGTGAATACAAAATCTAGTATGTAGAAAGAAAAAATATAAAAGGTCAAGTTATTCTTGATCAACTGGCAGATGCACCAATCAAGGTAGAGCATCCATTAGTTGTAGATTTTTCTGATTAGTTCATCTTTACCATTGACAAAAGAACCACATGGAAGTTATACTTTGACAGGTCCCACAGAAATCATGGTTCATGAACAGGAATATAGTTTGTCACACCACGAGGGGACACAATTCCTAAGTCATTTAGAATTGCTTTTCCATGCACAAACAAAATAGCAAAATATGAGGCCCTTGTAATAGGACTAAAAATGGTAGTCCAATGGAAGATTAAGCATTTACAAGTTTATGGAGACTCTCAACTGGTAGTTCGACAAGTTAATGACAAGTATGAAACTAAAGATGAAAAAATTTCCCCATACAAGTGCATGACAGACAGTTTTAAGCAATATTTTGATAACATCACCTTTCAAAAAATACCCCACCTTTAGAATAGGGCAGAAAATGCTATGGCAATCGTTGGTTCATTATTGGATATACCTATCAACATGCCTAAACTCAAGTTTTTGGTAGAACAATTGTTGGTCCTTGCCTTTGACATCCCAGATTCTTCAATGGTGTGTGAGCTTGTTGGTCCCACTTCCCCATGGTACAAGGACATACATGACTACCTCCATGACCAAATCTTACCCTTAGACCTATCAAACAACCAATGTAGCACCTTTATCTATAAGTCTTCTAAGTATACCATCATTAGATATACCCTTTATAGACATGCCTTAGACAATACCTTGTTGAGATGTCTCGATGCTGAAGAAGCACAAGCAACCTTACCTATGCTACACGAGGGTATATCTAGATCCCATTCTAGCAGTCCTACCTTAGCTAAGAAGATTATGAAACTAGGATATTATTGTCCTACTATGGAAAAGGACTCATATGTATTTACCAAGAAATGTTGACAGTGTCAGGCATAGAGAGACTTGATACACGCGCCCACATAGGAGCTCCGTCTAATAACTTGACCGTGGACCTTTGCCCAATGGGGACCTGATCTCATAGGTAAGTACTTCCTTCATCCTCCAATGGCCATAATTTCATCATAACTGCAACTGAATACTTCACCAAGTGGATTGAGGCTATTCCTATGACCTACATTATTGACATTCAAATTTCCAAGTTTATCGTAAATTACATCATTTTTCAGTATGGTGTTCCTCAATCCATCATCACAGATAAGGGTCACCCATTTAAAAAACAAGAGTTCTAACATCTTTATGAAGAATTCCATATCCAATACTACTTTTCCACTCCTTATTATCCACAAGGTAATCGTCAAGCTGAGGCGTCTAACAAAACAATCATCAAAATACTCAAAAATTTTGTCAATGATGTTGGTTGTGACTAACATTTACAACTTAATCCTGACTTATGGTCTTACCACACAAGCATCCATACTCCCATTGATGCCACTCCATACTCCTTGGCATTCATTTCTAAAGCTATCTTACCTATAGAGGTCAAAATTCCTTCTCGAAGGGTATCTTTGAAAGGTCATATTGATGATGAAGAGTACCGTGTGTCAAGAATGCATGAGTTAGAATTCCTTGATGAATGAAGACAAAAGGCACTAGATCATATTCAAGCATATCAAAACTATTTTTGTCACAACTATAACAGGAAAGTTTTGAATCGACATTTTGACACTAGTGACTTGGTCTTAGTGGAGAACCCAAAGAATCAAGCTGAAAGAGAAAAACCTAGCAAGTTTAAACCAAACTGGTTAGGGCCTTACATTATTACAGAAGCCTTTGGATCAAGAGCATATCAACTCTCTACCCTTGAGGAGAAACACTATCATCATCAATCAACAACCTTCATCTGAAGAGGTTCTATGCATAGCTTTTGAGAGCCTTGTCTTAATAAAAAAAAAAAAGAAGAAATAAAAAAAAATGTTACCTTGATGAAAACCTGGAAAACAGGCATCTTGGTAACACCAAAAAAATTGAAAAATCAATAAAATAGTAAAGAAAAATAATTCATCCAATAGTGAAAACCACTTCGGTGGCGCTTTGGATAAGTACCATGGTGAAAACCTAGAAAATAGGCACCATGTGTAGTCGACTTCGCTCCTTCATCTACCATCATTCCAATTTGATTGTCTTATCATTACACCCATGATAATGTTGTCCTTTTCATAACTTGGAATGATTGACACCAAGACCACTTTGCATCCCCATTTCATGCTATTGGTCTTATACTCGATTGGGGGAAATACTCGACCTATGTGATTTGGACCTTCCACTAGTTGTTCCAATGTCATAAAATGTCCTGAAAAAATCCAAAAACATCATTTAAAGTCTTGAAAAAAAAATCCAAAAAACATCATAAAACCTCAAAAAGATAGAAATTTTTTCAAAACATGTCAAAAATCCCAAAAACAGAGTCAAAGTCAGTTGTGTCAAGTCAGTCATAGAAATAGTCAAACTAAGTTGCCTCTACGATTGGGTGTAGGCAAAGCAATCTAACGATGTGCCCTCCAGGCATTAGGTCCATCTTTCTAGGTTTGTCACATATCACACACATCAAATCATGACTCATTCTTTGTACATGTCAAAGTCATTGTTCATGTTGAACTACGAGGTCTCTATGTGTATAACGTAGGCAAGGCCATCAATCGATGAGCCCTTGAGGCCACACTAGGTCAATCCTTTAGGGTACATCGTGGCAGTCAACATAAGTCATACACTGTCATCACACACAAACAATGGTCAAAACATCAAGACAAGTCACACATCAACAAGACAAACATGTCAACAATGTCATCAAGTCAAATCAAACAAGTTGCCAAAACAATCAACTTATGTCTTATACAAGATGTGTCCTTCTTGGCAAAATACATTTCATTTAACAATCATAACAGCCTTATATAGCTTGTCGCATCAATGACATCACGCTCAACATCTTATATGGTATGTGTCTTTCTAAAATTAGGCTTCGTCATGCCTTACATAGATAGTCACAAAAATTGAAACTAGACTCAACATCTTATACAGTATGTGTCATACCTAAAATCGGGATTTATCAAACAATCATCTTATCAAACAAACAACAACATATCAAATTTTGGAAATTTTTTGGATTTTTTGACTTTATGTCTTATTTAGTCTTATCTTTTCATTTGGCTTTTTCTTCAAGTCTCGTTACTAGCTTTCTCGAGGATGTACCATGAAGGATTTAGAGAAGCAAGGATGTCTCAGGACTCTTTTTCTTTGATTGTTGTCTACCGACTATCTTTTTAATTGGTTTTCAAGGCAAGTTACTAGCTTCCTCAAGGATATCCCATGGAGGATTTAGAGGAGCAATAATGTATCTTGACTATGTATTTTTATTTGATTGTTGTTTATAGTTTGTCTTGACAAAAAGACTAGGGCAATTTTTCCCTTAGTATGAGTCTGGACATTCCTTATCTATGGCTTTCTGTTTTAGAAAGTGGATGACTTTGTGCACCTTGGTCTATCTCATATCATGGTGTTTACTATCCATTTGTGTCATGTCCCGCCTAATGATGATTTAATGCAAGGCTTATTTTGTATTTGGAAAAATGTTGAATATTCTACATTTTTCTAACAAACATTTTTAAATACTAACATTTCAAATAATCCACGCTAGAATTTCTTCTATCCTGCATAATGATAGAGTCCTATGACACTAAAAAATTAAGTAATCTCCACATGCATTCATTTTACAACCAGCATGTAGACATTGTCATATATATAGTACACCATACATCTATGTTGCATTTCAAAACAACACAAAAATGTGCATATCCATCGCATCTAGATAATCATGACATACATGCATTTACCAATCACAAATTGTATATATTATAGATACATCCACATGATATTATACATAATAAAATCACATTTCATCTCATTATCATAAACATATAATGCATACATAACATTTATAAATATTGTACATTCAACATCCCATAGAATAAACACATCATCACATAGAATAAACACATCATCGCATAGAATAAACACATCATGATAGGACATAAAACATCATAATGTAAACATCATCATACATAACATGTGCATGCATAAATAGAACACTACATAATCATGTAAACAACTGCAACTCATATAATTGACACCAAAAATGATATATATATATCTATAGCTCAAAAAAAAAATCATGTGTCATAGTACAATGTTAGAATGTATCAATCTAGAGGGAACTCATAGGCTCTATGATCATAATACAATGTCTACAAATACAAAAATGTCATTGAGAATTGCTACCACTGCTCCCATGTGGAGTCTGAGGGGGCTACTGACGATGAGGTACTCACTGTGCAAAAGGAGGCTTGTCATATGGTCCTATCCTAGGTGGACCCACCACATCATTTATGCTCTATGAATGGATATGAGACCTGCTCTGAGAACTGCCACTATGTGTCTATGATTATCTTGGAGATCAACTCTTGAGGGGTACCTCTGCCTCACATAGATCTTTGTAATATCTATCCCAATCACCGGCTCTGACTAACTCCCAAGAAAATTCTGCAGCTAGTTCGTGCATAAGGCCCTCACATCAAAAAACCTACCCTCTATCTCCTACCTCCTTTCTATTGCCTGATCTTTGTCTAGGTAGGCACTGTCTCTCTCCATTTTCATAACATCTCACTCTATAGTCACAGCCCTCACCCTCTCCTCTAAGGCCTCTACTCGGGTCTGTAACTCCACTAAACTCTGATCCTTGGGAACCTCCTCCTCCCACTGTGGTCTCTCTCCCACCTTTGCATCCCAATCCTCCACTATCCTATCATGGAGCTCCCTCTCCCACTCCCGTATCTCCTCCTCCTCCTCCTCCTCCTAATATCTTTCCAACATACCAAGGAAATTTATCTCCATATCCTCCCCACCAGCCTCCTCCTCTACATGCTCCTCCCCTACGACCTCCTCAGTTGCATGCTCAACCCTTATCTCTGCCTCCTCTCCTCCACCAAAGTCCAATATAGGTACATCCTCTCCCTCACCCTCCTCCTCATGGACGGGTGACAACCTACATCCTCTCCCACCTCTCCCACCTCCACCTCTCCCATCATAACCTCCACCTCTACCAACTCTTCCACCTCTATCACCACCCCTATCACCATGTCAACCTCTAGGTCATGTGTCTTATCTCTCTACCGGAGTCGACTAATCTAGATCTATATAGAAAATAGGCCTATGAATTGCCCACAAAGAGTCATATGTTGTAGTGGTATCCAGATCTACTACACCACCCCTCCAATCACACTGTACAAGCTGTAAATCCTAAATTTCTACCTCCACTATCGCCACAAGAATCATAGGCCCCCATAGCAACACCTCTCTAGAAGACTGAGCAAACTCAACTCACCCCTGAGGCTTTCCCTAAACCTCCCCAAACTATCTCAATACTCGATCTGACAGGTGTCTCTCAATGATATTAACACTTGCTACAGTCCTCCCGATCAGATATTATGTCTATCTACAAAATGGTAAATTCCTATCCTCATCTCTCCATCAAGAACAATCCATATAAGGTCTCCAAATAAACTAAAAAAGTGTGTCTATGACATGTCCCCAGTAACTTGTGTCACCAACATGGCTCTGGGTAATGGTCCTCGCATACTAGAAAACATATGGGGATCTAACATCTAAATCAAATGTCACTAGGGAACATAACACAACAATGTGTTCCCACACCCAAATCATCAATGAGGTAGTATCACAGCTCATTGACTGTGCATCTCTATATGCTATGTCATGTAAATGAAAATACTACATGGATAATAAACATGGGCGCCATGCATATACTACCTGTCGCTCTAACATCCCAACCAACATCTCCCTCCACCAAATAGGAAAACCATGACCTCGACAGTTAGCAAGAACAATCCCGACAATCAATGTACATAACATACAACCAATCCTCTCATATCTCTCTGCAAGTACATACCATCTAATCTCATAGTGCTCAATACCAAGCTGTCTAATATCATCATGTACATAAAATTGGGTGATCTGACTATAACCTCTCTAGGTATCATACATCACTCTCTCACCCCTAATAGGCAATCTTAAAATCCTATAAACATTCTCTAAAGTAATTGTAGCCTCTCTAGTAGGCACGTGAAAAGAGGTCTCTGAATGCCATTGCTCACATAGAGCTGTCAACATACCTATGTTAGCCTGAATAGTGGGTATAGTGGAAACATGATGCAACCCTAGACTCCAAATCAACTGTGTCTCCACACTCACCAACTAGTTTTGCAACTCATAAGTGGCCGACTTCGACTCTCGGGTGTATATAGGATCTAATACAATCTGAAAATGGATCAAAATATTTTTTGTCAAACATATAGAACATTCATTTTTACATCACAAAATTTCAAAATTGTGATAGGAAAATACATCGTTTTAATATCAAATGTGGTGTAATATTTCACATGTGTCATTCTAATTTGCACATGCATTACACATACTCAACTGTGTCATTTCAACATGTAGATGTGTTGTTTTAACCCATATGCATTACACAACCAATCATGCCTACCTATCATACATATGTGTCATATTTTGCAAATGTGGTGCATTATTACTATCATATCTATCATGCAAATGTGGTGCTCTAAAACACATGTGATGCACTAACCTACATGTCACATTGGAATTCACAAATGTGATACATTAATACACATGTGGTGCATACAAATTCAAATGCGTTGATTACCCTAAATGACCTAAATGGACCTAGATGTGTTAGCACATATGTGTCGTTTCGCGAGCACATGCATTACATACGAACACATATGCGTTGATCCTAAAATGATGCATATGCAAATTAAAGTTAAGTGCCTCAAAATGTGTGAAAATTAAAACTTCAAAAGGCGGTTTAGGGGTACATACCAAGAGCCTTGTGTTGGCCAGGTGTCTAAAGGTCCAAATGCAGTAACCATGATGCTTTGTGTAAAGAATGTGAGACATCTTCTCTATGAGCTCTAGGGCAAGATCAAGGTTTTCCTAAAGTCTAGGGGTGCAAATGATTTGATTTTCCACCCCAAATCCTATTTATACCTAGGGTTTTGGAGGGTTTTTCTCCAACCTTTTGTACTGGATGCACTATTTTCCATCTTCTAACATCCATTTCACATTCCAAACCACTTCAAAGTTGATTTCTTTCACGACCATCAAAATTCTAACTATCAAATTACCTAATCGGGACAATTTCCAAAATTTTCAAATTTTTTTCAAAAATTGTCATTTTTCCCAAGAGGGCATACCCTAACCTATTTCACACTTGGGCACAACTGGGCCATTTTTTAGCTAATTTTGTTTGACACAAAATCTGAAACAACATTGTATCAAAGAGGGGAAAATTGTAGATACTAAAAATTGGTCTAGGTCTGCGACACCACTTTCGACAAATTTCTAATTTTCAGGGTCATGATTAAATAATGTTAATTATTTAATTATTTTCTAAAGTCACCTATCCTCTATTAATTAAATAGCCTTAATTATTTAATCAATTCATTGTGACCTTTATTCTTTCTTGATTAATTAAATAAATGTTATTTATTTAATTAAGTCGCTAATTAAGTTAATCCTCTTTCTAAAATTAAATAAATTATTATTTAATTTACCCTCATCACATTTTCGACTATAATTAAATAATCATCTAAAATTATTTAATTATTCCTTAATATTTTCTCCATTTAATTAAAGAAATCTTTATTTATTTAATTTAATCCTAAAATTTTGAATGTTGAATTAAATAATCATTTAATCCATAAAAATAATTATTCCTAACATATTCTTCTATAATTAGATAATTGTTTAGTTATCTAATTATTCATTTACCGCTGAAGTCAAGATTTAATTAAATTAGTTAGTTATCTCCTAATTTAATATCTGCTTATTTTCGACGAACAAACTTTTTGGTTTAATCAGTTAGTCTTATTCTTCTATGTGCAAATTATTATTAATTAAATATCTTTATTTAATTAAATAATTCATTTGTGCATTCAAACACAACGTTTCTTCTTTATCTTTCACATACAATCTCTATTCTTCTAAATTTCGAATAGTCTCAACACCAGATTAAATTATTATTTAATTTAATCTTCGTCATGCAGACTTTTTGACTCACGTTATTACTGACATTGAATCTCTATCGCATGGAATTCATTAATCTCAATCGTCGATCTGTCTTTTGAATCAGAGCCGATCATTCGAAAATCAATTTTCTATAAATTGGCTTGACCTTCATCATTATTCCTCCTCCCAAAATCTTTATACTTTTAGGAAGCTTATTCAAGAATCTTTGATATTTTGCTAAATCAATTATCACATAGGCCATACTTGCATACTTAAGAAATCTAAGGGCAATTATATTACAATGGAAAAATGAAGAAGTGCGATTGAGGTTATTCAAGGAATTATACAAATGTTCAGTGAGATCTTTCTATTTATATATTCTTTTTATTTTCCATTGTTCTTTGTTGTTAGCGTAGGATAGATTTAGAGTTTATTGCATCTAGAATTTCTTAACCCTCTTGTCTTTTGTTTTTCCTTAGCATTAAAAATCCAACTAGAGCCACCTGGAGCATACAGCTATAGATGGGAATATTTTACACCATAGATTTAAGCAGCTAAACATGCCCACCAAAGGACAACCATCTATGAGTCCAATGGTTAACATTCACATGAAACGTATCCAAAATATTATGCCAAGAACCCTAGAAATAATACCAGAAGAGATAGGAATGCCAAGATAGGTTAAAGGAAGAGATCCAATTTGAAACCTCAAAATATGAGCAATCCTCTGCTAAATAAGCCACAAAGTATTGAAGAATAAAATCAAGGATTTATCTTCATTAATCCTTTGACTAGAAGTAGAAAGATAAGTATCCAAGGCCTTGCACAAATTAGTGGCTTCTGTTACCTTAGCCACACCCAAGAGTAAAACCATCAACAAATTGCAAGTGTGATTGAAGAGGTAAACCATTACCCTAGACCCAACCTTGGATAAGACCACGCTCCACATTGTTCTTCAACAATCTCCCCAAACCTTCTACCATAAGAATAAATAAATAGGGAGAGAGAGGATCCCCTTGTCGAAGAACTTTGGATGCCCCAAACAAAGATATCATCTAACCATTTATCAACACCAGAAAATAGGTCATTGTTACACAACTCATAACCCACATAACCCATTCCTCAACAAAACCAAAAGAAGAAAGAACCTTACGCAAAAAGGACCACTTAATGCTATTGTAGGCCTTTGCCATAGCCATCTTGACAAACATAGCTTTTTCTTTGGAGTTCGTCATGGAGTGAATAGTTTCAATAGAAATGACCACACCATCTAGGATTTGCGTGTTAGCCACAAAGCCACCTTGCTCTTTAGAAATAAGCTTGTTGAGCCACCACTTCAACCTCTCAGCAATCAACTTGGAAAGAATTTTATAGATCACATTATAGAGAGATAGGCTAGAACAAACTTAGCCTATCAACACCATCATATTTCAATATGAGAGAAAGAAAGGTAGAATTCATATCCCTCAGCATCTACTTGTTCCTCTGAGATTCATAAACCACCCCTAGAAGATCCATCTTTATAATGTCCCAAAATTCTTGAAAGAATTCAATCAAAAAGCCATCTGGACCTGAAGATTTTCCTTTCTTCATCTAAAAAATAGTGGCCTCTAATTCCTCCAAGGAAATACCCCTCAAGAGGTTCTCATTCATCTCCATAGAAAGTAGAGAAGGGATACAAGACAAAACATGGTTTTCCTCCATTAAGAAATCAGGCGAGTCCTCCCTAAACAAAGAAGAAAAATAATGTGAAACTTCCTTAGAAATATCCCAAAAAGAAGATAAATGCACACCCCTATCATTAACAAGAAGAGGGATAGAATTACCATGTATCCTAGTTTTCATAGAGTTGAAGAAGAAAGCAATGTTTTTGTCCCCCTCTTGTAGCCAGTCAATCTGGGCCTTCTATTTCCAATAAATCTCCTCCCATAACTCCCACTCCTCTAGATCCTTCAAAGCCCTTGCTTCCTCATTGAGAGAATCCTTTGAAAGACTAGACTCCCTAATCTCATGGGTGATAGCATTCAAATCAGCCTGAGCAACAACCTTAGCATGGAAAATATTGCCAAAACACTACCTGTTCCACCTTTTGAGATGGTACTTCACATACTGAAGTTGCTTGGAAAAGGAGTACATCACGGTGCCATAATTAGGCCTACCCAATTGCCACCATTTAGCAACATAATCTTGTAGAGAGGGATCCCACAGCCACATAAGTTGAAACTTGAAGGAGGGAGAATAGACACTATGAGTTGAAGCAATGGATAACTTAATTGGCCAATGATCTAAACCCATCCAATATAGAATCTCAAAGCTAGTAGGCCAGGGTCCACCAACCCAGAAGCAAGAAACTAGGAACTTGTCCTGCCTCTCAGAGATACAGTCATCCCCAATTCTCCTATTATTCCAAGTGAATTGTCCATTACTGGGCTTAATATCAATAAGGTTCAAAGAAAATATATTATCTTGAAGAATAAAAGAAGAAGGATTCAACCTTAACATTCCCCCCCTCTTTTCATCTAGATCAATAATAGCATTGAATTCACTAGAAATAATCCAAGGAAAAATAGGAGCGGAGCTTCAAATAAATTAAATGTGAGACCACATTCGCTGCTTACTAGGAAAATCAGTAGGAGCATAGACATTGGAAAGAAGAAAAATTTCACTAGTTTCTAGACTTATAGCCACCATTGAAATAGAGGATTTGTAGGACACCCACTAAAGAGGAAAAATATTCAATGGATTCCATAAGCACGCCAAACCCCCAACATTACCTTGGGCACCAATGCATTAGTATTGACCTCACCCCCAGATTTTAAGAACTACATCACTCATGTTCTCAACAAACAACTTAATTTATTGTAAGAAAAGTACACTAGGGAAATGATTGCTTACCAGATCATGAACAATTTTTTTTCGAGGTCCACTATTCAAGCCCCTAACATTCCAAGATATGATAATCATTTATGAGGGTTGGAAAAATGAGAATCAAGGGTCTTAACATAACCTAATTCCACCAAAGTATCCCCTATCATCTTAATCTTCTCCAAATCTTTCGTCTCGCAACCTTGGAAGGATTTTTAGGAGTCCCTTTCTTATGGTCTTTTTGTAGAAGCCCCAAAGAAGGAGAAACCTTATTTCCTCTTTCTAGTTCTTGCACCACCTTCTCTACTACCTCTTGATTACTCTTATTAGCATGGACCTCAAGACCAGTTGAAGCCACCAAACCAAGATTAGTATCCATTTGAATTAAGCCAACTCCCATAGTATTATGAAGAGTGGCTAAATCATTCCCCTCTTGACCCTCCTCCAAAACACCATGATCTAGAGCTAACTGCCCAGGGTTCACCTCTTGATAACTAAGTGTAAGTGTGAATAATTAGAAAAGAATAAAGCACTTCTTAATATGACATTATATCAAAGATCAAGCAAATTAAACTAATTTAAACTAATAATCTACTGAAAGTGTCATATTGCTCTCTATCTCCAAAGATTTATTAAATCACCATGGCTCTCAAGTCGTGTGAACACTATGATTATTAAAATGAAAATTTAGAGGATGAGAAGGATGCTGATAATATGTGTATGATCAAAAGAAACTAATGCAATATGAATTGACTTGAAAACTGATAAATGTAGCTACAGGAGGCAGCCATGATTGTAAAAAATTGAATGATGGATGCTTGATGCTTGAATGTTGAATGCTTGATGCTTGCTGAATTTATTCAGAGTAAACTTGATAACCTGGGATCCTTTTCTTGGTTGAATTAGGCTTTATTTATAGATTTACTGGCTGTAGAAATGCACAAGGATGGCAAAGAGAGGCTTGGATTCAATCTGGAGGATTGAATGGTGAAAGATGGAGGAGATTGAGAGAAATTTGGAGATTGTCTCTACCCATGAAAACACCAGGCAAGAGAAGAGGAAAGATTGATGGAGGAGAATTGAGAGAAGAATTTGGAATTTGTCTCCAATTTATCTCCAAAACTTCCCGTGAAGTTTCAATCAATTAATTTTGACAAAATTTTGACATAAATTAGACATAAGATATCTAATTCAATTTTGAGGAAATATAGAGGAATATTCCTTATGCCTTTATTTAAATATTTTTGATTTATTTAAATTAGCAAAAGAGGGATAAATAATTTAATAAAACAAACTATAGAAGTTGCTTATTTAAATTAAATAGAAGAATAATGGAAATTAATCAATAAAGTGTTTAATCTTTATTTAATTAATTTAAGATTGATGTGATAGAATACAATAGGTGAATTGATAATTAAATAAAACAAAGTATTTAATTTTGTTTATTTAATTAAGATTAGAAGAATTAAAAGAATTTAAATGTGGCGTGAATGTGAACTATATAAATAAATAATTCTATTTATTCGAACAGTAGAGAAAATTAGGATAATTAATCAAATAATTTGTATTTAATTAATCAGAATTCTCTAGACCATTGTTAGGTGTAATGGAACCTCATGATAGGTGAGATTAGATAATTTTTGATGAACCTCATGATAGGTGAGGTTTGTTGATGTTTGTTCCTGAATTTTGATTGAAAATTCATACCAAAGTTTGATTAGACTTGATAGTAGAATGACTTTTGATTTTTTGACATAGTGTACTGATTGTAGATTTTTCATTGTGATATGATGATAGGAGCGTCTGGGTAATCTCCAGATGTGAGAGCGGTTTCCTCATCCAATATATCAAAGTGGTTAAAGGTATCTCCTTCTTGCCTCTCCTTAAAAGATCTCTTCTAACCACGATTCATGTTACAAGGCATAGTAGGAGAAAAACCCTCACTATCTGTGACAACACCAGGAATAGGAACCTTGCCCTTGCCTACCTTAGGGGGATTGTGCGGAGGCTAGGATGTAGAGACTCCAAAGAGTGAGACTTAGGAAATATTTTATGCAAATACCCATATTCATGAAACAACCAACATCAAAAAGGAAGGGTCTCATAATCAAGTTGTTGCATCCATGAAAATGAACCCACATGAATTTCCAAAGAATTTGGAAGAGGGTTACTCAGATATATTTCAACACACATGCGAGCACAAAACATTCCCTTCCTATCCTTCATTTGTTGAGAAGGATCCATTAGCTTCCTCAGCAATAGAGCCACCGAATACAAAATGCCATTCCTCCAAAACTTAGTTGGAAACCAAGGAAGATGCATTCAAACTAGAACATGATTCAGGAGCTCCTCAAAAGGGTTAAAACCCATATGCTAGGGTTTGATGAAAAGACCAATCTGATTATGAAAATATGGTCCTCCTTTGAAAACCCGATTACGATCCACCATACAATTAAAAAAATAACCATTAGCCAACAACATTAACTCCATCTCACCTTTCGGGTTCTAGGTTCAGCTAGCCCACATCTCCAAGAATGGAAGTGAAACTTGCATTCCTATGAATTTGCAAAATAAAGCCTGATTTGAAAAATAGTCAACATCCTCAGCTATTTTTTCTGATTGGATCATGAGGACATGCCTCTCTTGACTTCTTTCTAAGAATCTATTGATTTTTAGGATGCGAGGGCCTCTAGATGGAGCAAACCCTCCCACCCCCGATATTTTGACAAGAAATTACCCTCGAGATTCTACTTTGACGATGATGAAGACTTCATTCCTAAATCTGCATGGTAATTCATTTTCGGCATGGAGCTTGATTCTCCTATTGGATCCATAGCAAACAAAATCAAACACCAAGCTACCTTATAACCAACCAGAAGAAAGCATACAACAAAAAGTAGACAAAAATGAAGAAAATCAAGCAAAGAAACCCCACCTTGATCACAAACCCCTCCCCTCCTATCAGTAGATCATACCCACACCACTCCAAATGTGATCCCCCACACACATGAATGAAATCTTTCTAACATGTAGGCCGTGACTTAGCACCCACAAACCTGCTCATACCTCACACTCACACACAACGACATTATCCGCTCACTCCCATATTATTAATGTTTTTTTTTCATTTGTATAACTTTTAGTATTAGTGTTGTTTTTCTATTTTTAAACATTTCCAAAGGCTAAGCCATGCAAATAAAAATATCCCACAATAACCCTATCCAAATCCAAGTCCACCTCATCCTAAATCACCCAAATCCATATCATCCAAACTAAATCAAATGTCTTTCCTTCTAATTCCCCTAATCATTTTCTCTAATCCATTCAATCCATCTCCAAATATTCTTTCATCCAATGATGTAGGAGCACCCAAGGGTGTGTGGAAATCTTGCATTAATTTTTTTTATTTAATTTCATTCTTGGTTTGTTTGATTTTTGGCTTGCTACAAGCAAATTTTAGGCACATAGTTTGGTGGAAAAAAATAGTTATATAACGGTTGATTATTTTAATTCTTTAATGTTAACCTTGGGTGAAAATTGGGGCTAGATTAATGTAATTGATATTTTATTAGCCAAAAATTTGTAAATTGATGATTTGTAAAGTGCATTTAAAATGCTAAAAAAAAAGAATATGTAAAAAAAGTGTTTGGAACCGAACTCTCCAATGTTGGAATTTAAATATTTTATGATGTAAATTAATGTTGGGCACAAAAATACAATGCCCATGTGAAGCTAGAAATTAGTTGGACAACATAATTGTTGTAGGGGAGGTTATAGGTAGACAACACTTACATTTGTGCATGCATTTTTCTAGATTTCAAGTAGTGGGTTGCAGGAGGTTTTCAACACCATATTGGGAGTGTTTTTAAAATTTTAATTTTCAGCTCTAGAAGAGTGAAATACAATGCCCAAATTCCGAAATGAAGAAAATTTGATGAGGGTTTTTCAATAGTGAAGTT
This sequence comes from Sequoiadendron giganteum, assembly GCA_007115665.2. Taxonomy (NCBI): domain Eukaryota; kingdom Viridiplantae; phylum Streptophyta; class Pinopsida; order Cupressales; family Cupressaceae; genus Sequoiadendron; species Sequoiadendron giganteum. The sequence continues at coordinate 246,639,033 of CM021104.1, read as the reverse complement.
GCAAGAAGAGGTTACAAGGAAGATCCCAATGCCCCAAGTAGAGAGATTCAAAGATTGAGATGTGCATTTATAGGATTTTTTTGCCCATTTTTATGTGATTTGGTTTGTGTTGATACAAAAATTATTGTAAAGAAATATCAATTTGAATATGAAGTATTTTGTATGCACATTGTATTATTTAACAAAGTTTTGTAAATATGAGTTTATTTCCTTAAAATTAATTGAAAATGCTTGCACATTGTTGGGATGAGGATTTTATAGTTTGAATGGCTTCCTGCATGGGTTTTTTGACAAGACCCCCCATCCTTGATCTACATCAAATGGTATTAGATCTAGAGGATTTGTTGGGTAAATTGAAATTGAGATTGTGATGTGTGAGAATTATTTTCTTGGAAAATTTGTCTGAATTTTTTGATGTTTTCTTGGAGATAACTTAGAAGAAACAAGAAGCACAATACTGGAGCACATTCTGACCACTTGCACAACACAGTTTACTTTGTTTATCAAATTTTCTCATAAGAAATTTGAAACCAAGTACCAAAGACATCATATCAACTCATTACATCATTCCAAATCATCTCCAAATACTGCAACAAAAAGGATAGCTCCATGTACTCACAACACTTACTCAATATCTCAACTACACATGCACAACCTACAACAAACTTGTTTTCCTCTTTTCACAATTTTCTCAATATCCTAGACATATTCATCATGCAAAAAATTCCTTAACACATATTTGACATCAATGACAACACCAATCAGTAGACTTCTTATTGACACCACCATCTATATCCCCATCTCATTCCCTATACATATCCCAATCTCCATCTTTCTACAAGATCCCCATCACCTCTACCCCTAATTTGAATCTAATATCTTGCTATTTTGTAAACCTTCCACCTAATCTAACATCATAAAAATATGCCATTCTAGGTTCCTCCAAGAACTAAACCAAAAATTCAAATTTGTGGAGTCATACCACCCCACAAATCCTAGATCACCTAAATACATCATTAACGAGGCCATCTTCACCTACAAAACCATCCAACCCATAAAAACTATCTAATCCCAACCCCATGAACATCTTGAATTCCCCATCCCTTTATCTACCTAATTTGAGGAGTCTAGCCACACTATTTATACAAATCCAACCATGTAATGGTAGTTTTCCAAAGCATACCAAGTTTTCTCCCCTTCCAAATCAAGATCCCTCAATCCCATCTAATCCTCCTCATTATCCCTTACCATCACCTATAGAAAACCATCCCACAAAAATCACCTTACCCTCTTGGTTCTCTTACCTTTACTTTTGGAGATCTTTTCATTGAAGAAGAACAATAAAGATCTATCACCCATCCCCCTCCACCTGAAAGTTGAATTATATTTTTTTTCTAAAATAATCAACACTCCATTTCCAATTGAATGCATAAAACCATGAATATTAAGAAAAATGATTATATCTTCATGAATAAGGAATATTAGAGCCCATCCATGTCAAATAAAATCAATGACTATATGGAATTTTCTATACATCCCAAGGCACATAATCCAAAAATACTAGTAGATCCTCTATCCCTCCTAAGGCCACTTCTTCCAAACCCACAACAAGTGCATACCATTTCTCCTCCAAAATATTTATTGCCACCCCTCCTCCTTTTTAATATTGATAAAAATGGAAATCACTATCCCTTCACCATCTTCTAAATCCATTTTGGGTCCCTACATCTTGAAATTTACCTTCATATATCCTCCATCTTCTTCATTCATTTTGGATCCCTATGTCCCAGAATCCTTCATCCCCCATCATACCAATCTATTGCTTACAATTCCCAATTAGAACCAAAAATTCACATATCCATGAACCATTTTAAACACATTGCCTATATTCCTCCTTTCATGCACTATCCAAACCATCCATCCTCACATACCCATTCCATTGTTGATGGAAGAAATTTGTATGTCATATAAAAAATGCATAAATAAAAAATCAACAAAGTCCAAGGATCACCACCTCCCATCAAAATGATATGCCAAAAAAATAAAATTTTGATGAAACATCAAAATAAAGCTAACGTTCCATGTAAAGTCCCATTGAGAAAATATAAGCATTAAAAACCAAGTGGATCCTAAAAAATTAGAAGAAAAACATAAAATTGTAAAATCTCAAATGACATCCAAATCTACCCTTCCAAAATCTTCCCTATGTCCTTATGTCAAAAAATATGTTATCCTATGTCATCCACCATTCCATCAATCTATCAAAAATCCCACTCCATCATGATCTATGTAAATTTCAATTATTTTTCCCTTCAATGATATGGCCTTTATCCACCTATATGTCTCCCCTCCCTTTCACTATCCTATCAATTATCCCATATATCTCCCTCATCATATCCCTTTAATCCCTACCTTTTCATAATACACTTCCCACCACAACCACTCCAAAGGAACCTTGAAGAAGTGAACCTTCTAAATAAAATGCTCGAGTTCCCTTCTCTGTACCCACTATCTTCCTAATCCACTTATCCCATATCAACTTTTCTATCTTGCATCCCCCTCCGTCCTATCCCAAAATTCAAAAAATAGTAAAGAGAAATAATTTTTTTGATTATGAAAATAAAATGAATAGTCTTATTAGGTAAGTACCATTATGAAAACCTGACAAATAGGTGTTGCATGTGTAATCAACCTATCCCATTTCTCCCTACACTTGGGAGAAAGTTTATTCCCATCCATTCACCATTTCCAATCCCTTTCAATTCCTCCACTCTCCCTTTGACCTTGATAATGACAATAAAAAAATCCAATCATGCTTTGGAAAATAAAAACCTCACTTTCTCTATAATCCATTTTTCTTTCATATCATCCATCCATAATTGTTTTACTACCTTCAACCATCAACCTATCCCACCAAACAACCATCCCACCCTACCATGTTTAATGAATTTGATAGACCTTCCCATAATCATTTCAATGCATCTCCTATACTACATTTAATGTACACCACCTTTTTCCTATATCTTAGACTCCTCAAATGTTTTCCCTTCATCCTAACAAATTATTTTATCTTGAACATTCACTCTTTTCATACTCTCTATCCTCATTATTCTTCCAAAGAATCCTTCCAAGCACCTCCATCCTCTCCATCCTACTACATAATACTATCGTAAATCCCAATGCCTCATCCCACATGAAATATCTAGAGTGGGGTATGTTATTCCTATGTTTATTAGTCCTTGGATATCTTATCTAAACCCCCTTAGTCCCCCCATATCCTCCCATTCACTATGAATAATCCCTTCATCTCCATATACTCCCATAATCTCTTATCCTTAAACTTGTTTTTCCCCTTATCATTGGTATCTAACTTTAGGCTACCATCCATAGAATATAATGCAATCTCTCCCATTGATCCAATGCTCCCATTGGTCCAACACTTGTAGTAATACAAATCACAGGTGAATCCCAATACATTCAATCTAGGAAAATCATCTAATCACAAACTTAGTCTTATTCCCAACCTCACTACAAGACTTGATCAAAATCATCATCATAATTAGGATGTATCATTGACATCAAAAAAATTCTTATTGACTATTAAATCTTGGTTTTTCAGCTTGACTAGGGAAACATATTTTTTTATTTTGCATCATTTTGTGTATAAATTATTTATTTTTTGTGTGTATTATACTTTTCTCGCTTCTATATCAGTCCTTGTAGCCTAATTGCCACAAAATTATCATGGGATTTTATATCATGGAATTATATGATATATGGTTTCATGTGACTTATTTAATTATTCATGGGACATATTTTCACCCTAGTTCCTTCTAATTTAGTGCATAATGACTCATCTAATATGAAATAAAGAGTTATTAATCTAATACAACATAACTATCCTATGACATGGGACATGGTCTGCATGGCACTGATGAAATATGTGATGCTGGAAGGTAGGTACAAAACTTGTTTCTTCTATCATTTCCCTCTGCTTAACCATCTCAGATATAAAATGTTGCTTAGCTTTCCATTTTTCCTTCTTATGGACCTAGAAAGCTTGGTGGACAAATGTAATGTGGTAGCTTGTTGTAATCCCTATGATCTACCGCCTCTCCCGCTCCATCAGGGGCTTATCCTTCACCTGTACCACTTCCATCTTACTCTCTGCCCACCTAAAGCCATCACTATCCGTGTTGAGAACATTGAACCTATCTCTTCGATTCATATCTCCCTGGCCGAGTCCAAGAGCCCTCCTCAGACTAACAATGTGGGGAGTGTCAAAACCAATTTGGCCACCAAAAAGCTTAAGGGTGGGTTAGGCATGGCTCATGCCAGTGCGGCAGAAGGCCTCTATGAGCTAAAGGCCACTCAGGTTGGCATGACTAATAATGTCACTAAGCTGAAAAAAGGTAAGGAGAAATGCATGCAGGCTATGACTATTAAGGATGGCAAGGGAAAGATTCCAGAGGGGATACGGTTGTGGGGATCACAGAGCTGATTGGGGGGGAAAGTGTTAGGAGGAGATCGGGGAGGCTGGCCAAGAACAACAAAAAGAGATTAATTATTGAGGACTCAGAGGTGGAGCAGTCTAATGATGAGATTGATGACATGGGGGAGAGGCCCTTGCCTACTCCGATGGACAACAAGATTCTTGGCCATGGATCTGACTTGCACACTCCGTTGGTGAATGATCCTGGTGGGATTCAGGTGACTAGGGATATTGGGGAAGATTCGGACATGGTGGCGAAGAGATTGAACACCGTGGACAAAAGATTTAGGGGCTTGACCTGCTTCACAATGAAACTGAGCCACATTGTTACTAGTGCGCTGTCAAATGTCATAAAAGAGGAATTGGAGGGGAATAATAGCTAGGAAAACAAAGAGTGGGTGGGCGATGAGGTGGTTGAACTCCTGATTAAGAACTGGGATGAGGCCAGTTAGCTGCTCCTGTTGCTGGTCTGTCGATTGTTTTTTGGCTGTTGGTGTGCTGTCTTTGGGTTGTCTCTGGTTTTTTTTCTGTTAATTTTTTCTATTTAAGTTTGGTCCTTTTTTGGCCCTAGTGGCTCATTGTGAGGGGTACAACGCCCCGTAAATTTTGTTTAACTTTTCAAAAACATAACTATAAATTTCATCCTCTCTCCATTATCTCTTCATCCTTTCATTGCTTATCCCCTCACCCCTTCCATCTAATTTACCTTGCATACGTTCATCCATTTCAATAGAACACCCATATTCTCCTAACCCATTTTTCCTCTTCAGTAGGAATGATCATCCTCCATCTTTCATCCTAGTCACTCCTTCAAATGAATAAGGCATACAACTAGTTTTATTCCTATTTAAAATTATGCAACTTCGTAACACCACTTTAAAGAGGGAAAAAATGTAGACACCTAAAATTGATGCATCATCAATAATCTATTTATTTGACCATTTTGTCTATAATTGAAAGATTAAATCCCTATTTATCTAATTAATTATCTCATTTTATCCCCTTATTTGTAAAATATTATTATATGATTAATATAGTCATTATTCATCACTATTCACTTGCACCCCATTCCTAGCATAAATCAATGAATCAATATTCTTCTATAGTACACCTTAGTTAAATAGAATTAAATATTTATTAAAATAATTTTCCTTTCCCATTCCTAGAAAATTAAATAAATATTCTTATTTATTTAATTCCCCTTTTTTCATTCATTTTATATTAGTGCGTTAACATTAGTTTAAAAATGCTCTAATCCCTCCCTTCACACACTATCCTTGTTCAACCCCCTTCAAATAATGAACATCCCTGCATGTGTACAAAGGCATGGCTTGTTTTGATGACTAAATTGATGCATGCAACACATGTAATATGAGATCACATTACCTCTCCTAAAAAAGATGAACAATCATGAAATCAATCACCTTCCAAGGTCCTAGGAGTTGTGTCACAATGTTGCTAGTTAATTAAGTGTTCAATAGGTCCTTTGTACACAAGGGATGGGGCTTTGTATATGTGATGGGATTTTTTATATCTCACATAGGTCAAGGAATTGTCCATGCCCCTAGGGTACTCCCAATTACCCTTTTACCCTTTTCCATATTGTACATCAAATATTTCCATGAGGATTCTCCACCATAGATTCCCCTTCAATAGTGTACCCCTCTCCATCTTCTAATAATTTGAGGAAACTTATTGTCCTCTCATTCTCCCCACGTGTCTCAATAAATTATAGCCCTTGATCATTTCTCTAATCCTAGCCATCCAATTCTTAAGTCAAAAATCCATGAATATGATGCTATCTTAAGCCATTTTAACATCATCATATGCAACTTTATGCTATTGGAAAGAAAAATCACATACCTCATCGTCCACCAATCTTGAAAACAACCACTATAGTGTGGTGCAATAAGGGTTGGTATAGGTGAGAACATTGTATGCTTTTATCAATGTTTACTAACCTTTATACTTATCTTGAGTATTGCATTTTATTTTGGGTAGAATATGTTATATTATTTAGCTTGTTCTCTAATGCTCAAACTTTAATGTAGACAACTATGAATGGTTATTAAAATGTTAATTAATAGTATTTTAAAGTGTTTTTTCTTGAAAAATATTGTATTTCAAACTAATAATTATACCTACTAATATATACTAAGTAGGAATAATATTGCCACTCCTAATTCCCCCTAGAATGTGATTTTATAGGAATGTATTTGATTTCTTGACTATAATCTTACTTAGTTTATGAATAATTTTTTTATAATTTAAAATTATAAACTTCTTAATTTTAAGTATTAAAATGTAAAAATTAATACAATTAATTATAATATTTTAATTTTTAGATTATACATTCTAAATTGATTAGAGTTGTAATAGTAATAAGATTTTATGCTTTTATTAAAATTACAAATTATTTTATATTCTTACAAACTTACAATAATCAAATATAAAAAAAAATTTCTCTTAAACATGTGTAAATCATACCCCTATCAAAGATAATTATCTCTCTCATATATATAAATCCATGATAGAATATTGTAAAATATGTTTGTGAGTTACTCTAAAATGTTATAGCATATATTAGCGGGTCACCCTAAAACACTATCGAAGGTGTTGGTGATATGCTTATTTTTCTTTTACTTAAATATGATCTCTAGTGAAGGGAGGTTTCGGAAGCTATAATTTTTTTATGAAAATGATTTAATTCTAATATCTATGTAATAGTGAAATTTACATACCCATAACAATTCTTAGTTAATTTTGTGTTCATTTTCAGAGAATGGATTTGGTATGTTTACACATCAACAAATGGAACAATCTTGCATAAATAGTATGTTTTTGTGTTTTATTACTCCATTTACATAGATTATCACACCATTTATCAATATTTTTCTACACTATAGATATATTCCTCATTTATAATGCTTGTTCATGCACTTAGTTGATCATAATGGTTGAAAGATAGTTATGTTGCTTTGACCATAGGTTTTGAATCATAAATTAAAATAGTAACTTACTATATGCACTAGATGTGAAAAAATATGAACTAGGTTGCTCCTTAAAATTTGGTAGATCAATATTGTGTACATAAAATTGATCTTACACCCATAATTTTACATTTTAAATTTTAGCTTTAACCAAATCTTTCCCATTCCTTCCCAACCTAGAGTTAATTGAAAACATGTTTTAAATAATCTATTCATAGACATTTATATTAAAAGAAATTATATTTTGTACACCAAGAAATTATTGAATAACATTATTATTCAAAGGAGTATGCTAGGAACACTTTTATTGGAGCACATAAAAGAACTAGCTATACATCACACTATTCTAGTTTATTTATGTATTTAAGACTATAAATTTTTATCATTGAAATGAATCTAAATTTAGTCCTTTTCTAGAGGTTGGCCTTGTAGAACATGTCCCCTAGTAATTATGGTAAAGTAGATAAAGATAAATCCAAAAAATTAGAGAATAGGATTGTGTAAAAGAAATAAGATTAGATCTATATGTTATAGGACACATCTACAAAAGTGAAAGTGACCTAGAGGCATGTAATCAACCCAAGAAGAGACAAAGTCCTTGAAAATAATCCAAGGTAACATAGACATAGAGGTAAAATTTTAAAATTGGAGATAATTTAAATTCCAAAATCTTCATCAATGTCATTCATCTTTTGTTGTTGAGCTAAGTACTTCATTCCACTTTGAATTTGCTTTCCTAGGATATCATTTAATTGTTTAATTATATCTCTATAATGTCATAAAATTGCACTCCTTGTAATTTCACATACATTCTTGCATCCACTTTAGTGTTCACTCCATTAGAACTTGTGTAGGCTCATTTTAGTCCTTACATCAACCTTTTTACCCTCTCCAGATGCTCAGGACCCCTTTTTTTAGCAGCTACCTTCACAAATCAGCTTTGTGTTAAACCTTGTGCTTTTCTCGTTCTCATCATTTTGCAGTGTGATGTGTTTAGACAATAGCATGCCACATGGATGTATGCATGCCATCCTAGCGTCTTGCAATATTTCAACATTCAAATGGTCATTTATGAGCATGTTTTCCACTTGTCAACCCCTTTTGTTGGTGGTAACAGCTTAGGATGCCTTGTAATAGCTCAGGAAGCTTCTTTTCCCTCCTATTCTCTCTTTAAATGATATCTTTTTAATCTATTTTGGTCTTCTAGATATTTCTACCTTTGGCTCTTACCTTTTCCTCTTCTCTTGGTCTTGCTCTCTTGCTTTCATAACTCACTACAATAGCACTCTTGCATTCTCACATCACCCTTTGCAACTCTCTTAGCTCTCGCAACTATCTCTCTCTTTGGCTTCCTTAAGCCTTGTAGCTAACATCTCCTGTATCTTGTGCTTGCGAGCATCCTGGGATTTCACACATCACCTATCAATTGCATCTCTATCTCATGATACGAGTTCTCCTCCTTGACCAAGGATTTCTTTTATCACTTCATATTTTCTTACTTTGTTCACTTTATCTATTTGGCTGTTTGTGGAGGTGGGAACACCAAAATGGGGGTTTGACTAAGGCAAACCCTTATACAACCCCAACATTTTCTCTCGATCTCACATATGTGAGTATTGAAGATATTCATGTGTTGGAGGCTTCATTACTTGGGTTGTTGTGAGAAGTTTCTATCTCTTATCCTCTTTAACATTATCATTTACTTTACTTTATTTTAGTTATACTATATTATGATATTTTCCTGTACTATGGAAGTTCTCAATAATTAGATTGTTAGAAGTCACTTTGTTGTTTTCTATGATATTCTTGATTTTTGGTTTGTATGAGATGCTAGCGTGCCTCTAGGACTGCAGTGTGCCACAATATTGTCCTTGTTCCATGCTAATTTCCTTTTATTGAGATCCCATTAGTCTATCAAGAAAACCTTTGTGATCTACTCTTTTTTATTTTGAAACTCTTGCTTTGTTCCTTGAGGTAGTTTAGGGCAGTTCAACCCATGGGATTCTCTTGAGAATAAAGAGACTCATGAGTAGCGAATCCTCCTTCTCTACATTTTGGTGAACTCAACGTGAAAACCCCTTTATATTAAAAAAAGGAGGACAAATCAAATTTTTGGGAATTCCCTTGAACCCCATTCCATGTCATCAATAGAGATATAAGCTAACCTTTGGATGACTTGTCTATATCTCTATTTCAAAATATAATTTCTACCTTTCTTACTTTTATCCCTTTCCAGCTTTGTTAAGAAGCTTAAAAAAATTCTCTTACAAGCGTGTGAAAGTGAGTTCTTCTCTCCTTTCTTATTATTCTTTGTTAATCAATATCCTAAAATTCCTTCTAAGGATATTTTGGTGCAAGAGGATGAAATCATTGATACTTTTCTAAATGTTACTCTACTTCTCTTCATTCCAATGCACTCTCTTCTAGAGATGATGCATTAGTGAATGGTGAATCTCTCCATTCCAATGCACTCTCTTTTGGAGATGATGCATTAGTGGATGATGAAGTTCCTCTCACATCGGATACTCCAAGGATGGTTGTTGAGCATATTTATTCAAATGATTCTTCTACAAGTTGTAATGAATATGTAAATATAATCTATGTCTCTACCACCCCTCAAAGGCCTAAGGGACCTATTAATTATCTGCCTCTAGCTAGTCCTTCTCCTAAAATGATTTTTTCTATTAATGGTGATCCATTTGATTGTGATTCACCTAATACTTGTAAGGCTCCCTCTTATAGAGCGGTAGCCCATACTTATAAGACTAGAAAGAATAATAAAATTTCCAATCAACCTACTTCTTTACCACCTTCTCAAATAGATCTTCCTTCATCACCTAAACCTAAAACTAAAGCACCTGTTGATTACAATCTTGTCGAGAAAGTCAGTGTTACTCTGGCTAAGACCTAACTATGGGACTTGCTTCAGTCTACTCTGTTTTATCAAGGTATGCTTTAGGAAGCCTTGCAAAAGATCCTCTTGCCTACCTCATCCAAGCCGATGAATTTTAATGCATTGATAGCTCATATTCTTATGGATTCACCAAATATTACGTTCTATCCACAAGAACTTCCACCCTTGGATGTGAAAAAGCAAGTAGAACCTCTAATGATCATAGTTAACATTAATAAAATTGGCATTAGACGTACTCTTGTGGATTTTGGTTCAATGGTCAATGTATGTAGCATTGATATATTTCCTAAGATTAATATTGATTCATCTTCTCTTAATGCTTATTTTATTGTCATTCAAGGGTTCGATAATGTTGGTTGACCAGCCCTAGGCACAATATTCTTGCCTTTGAGGTTGGTACCCATTACTGTACCCACCCTTGTATATGTTATGTCCAAAAAATTACCATATAACCTTCTTCTTGGTAGACTGTGGATTCATGCTATGGGTGCAGTCTCGCCTACGTTGAATAAATCTATTAAGTTTATTTGCATTGATCAAGTAGTCACAATCAGGGCTGACCCTAAGGCTATGCACTTATGTGAGATGACAACTATCAGTTAGGTTTTGATTGTGCCTACTCTTATCCCTTCAATTTCTTCCAATGTGTTGGTGTCTACTTCTTCAATACCTATTACACAAGATACTCTTGAGATAGATTCCCCTGAATAAGATCCTTTTGAAGCGAGAAATAGTAATTTTTCTCCTTATACGTATTCTTAAAAGAATGCATGTCTTGGTGATGATTGGGGTTATTCAGACTTTACAGAATCCTTCATTGGAGAATATGGGTTCGGCTTGATCCACTTAAGCCTTCTGATAACATCATCCACACCCACTATCAAAGATGATTATTCTTAAGTATCACAAGATAATGTGAGAAATAATTGTAATGTCCTTAATTTCGATCCTCCTCCTTCTAAGAAAGATGATTTCACTTCTATTAAAGAGGTTAATGTTGGCAGTCCTATCAAGAAGGCTAATGGTGATCTCGTAGAGGAGTATAATCCCCATTGCTAGAATAATTCTCTCTATGAAGATCCTCCTCCTAAATATTTGAAAACATGTTATGGCCTTGGTTAAAAATTTGTCTCTAAGTATGGCTATGAGTGTAAAGGTTGCACGGGCCTAATAAGCAAGGCATTCAAGTCCCTATAGAATGTGTACCTAATAAGCATAACTTGGGACTTGGTTGCTCAAATGAACAATCTAAGCAGAAACCAAAGTTGAATGTTGACATGATATCCACTCAACCTTGTCCTCCTTTATCTACTATCTTCATGTCTTCTTCTTGTGAGTAGTCAAGCTTTTCTCCACAAGAAAAAGGGTTGCTTCTTGCTCCTCATTCTTTATCTGAGAAAGAGCTTATTGTTGAGGGTTCTTAAAGTTCAATTGATTACTCTTCCTCCTCCTACACATAAGAAAATTCATAATCATGATAAAGAAAAACATTCTTTCTATGCATACCATCGAGTGTCTGGCCATTCCACTAGTGAATGTAAGGCCTTGAAGGATAAGATACAACAACTTCTTGATTCTGGTGTCATCACTCATCTATTTGTTAATGCACCTACCTCTTACTAAAATAACATGTGATATTGAGGTCTACCTCTTTCATGTCCCTTCTAAGCATTTTCTCATGAGGTTCTCACACGTCCCTTCTATATATAGTATCTTGCATGGTTCTTCTCTCCTATATGTTGGGGGTAGTGATAACTTTTTTTGGAGATGTTTGTCCTCCTTAAAGGACCCCCTCTCTTCTTTATGTCTTTCAAATGAAGAATCCCTTGAGTGGACCCCTTTTCTTTTGAAGGGTTCCCAAGGGATACCTTTTGAATATTTTATCTCAAATTAATTCACTGGAATCTAGCTTGGGGGTAGCCTAACTAGACCTATCTTTTATCTTGGTGTCTAGCTTGGGACAGCCTGACTAGACCTATCTTTTATGTGACTATCTTACAACATAGCTTGCACCAGTCACAAGATTCTCTAATTAGTCTTCCTTTGTAGGATCAAGAACCTATAAAGCTTCTTTGCATTGGGCTTCCCTTAGGATTGAGCACCTGGGGCACCCTCTTTACAAGTCTGAGGACCCTTGAAGTGCTTGCATCTTGCAGGATCTCTTTTTTCAACTTTGTAGCTTTGAGGACCTACAAATCCCTTTTATTCACCATCCATAGGTCTACAGATCTGTGGTGCATATTTTTTCAAACTCTCCTTGGGTCTAAGGACCTATGGAGCCATCTCTCTTGGAATTTTAATTCCTTTTCTAGCTCTTAAATTCTCTTCTCAAATTTCATATATTAGATCGAAGACATGGATCTTCTTCATCTTGAGTATATACTTCTTTCTCTCTTTGAAATTGGTTTCTTCCCTATCTCTTGTATGTATTCTTGTCTTGAAGTGATCAATCCTTACATTATTCTCTTCGTTTAAGAATTATTCTATGTGTAATTTCCTAATTTAGGGATGATGCATAGTATTGAGACAACCTTTTACATTGAGGTTTCTTTCACTTTCTTGATTCAAATCCTTTAGTTTGTTGTGTGCGTTTGTGTGTGTGTTATTATGTATATGTTCTAACCCTATGATGTAATGACCTCTTATGTTCTAACATTATTGTCTTGTGCAGATCTTCCTTGTCTAATGTGTTTGTTTTGTAGGTCTTCAACCTAGGGACATGCTTCCTTGGTTTGAGGAGTTGTCTACTTCCTCTACAATATCATTTTGGTATCATGATTTTATTTATGTTTATTAGATCTCCTTTAGCATGCATATTATTATAGATTCATATTCCCGCTAAAGTGGGGGCAAAATGTAATGTCGTAAAATTACATCCCTTACAATTTCGTATATATTCTTGCATCTTCTTTAGTTTCCACTCCCTTACAACTTGTGTAGGATCATTTTATCCCTTGCATCAACCTTTTTCCCCTTTGAGGATGCTCAAGAACCCTTTTTAGCAGCTACCTTCACGTGTCAACTTTGTGTTAAACCTTGTGTTTTTTGTGTTCTTGTCATTTTGTAGTGTGATGTGTCTAGACAATAGCATGTCATGTGGACATTTGCGTGTCGTGATAACATATTATGATATTTCAACGTTCAAATAGTCATTTCCAAGAATTGTTTCCACTTTTCAACCCCTTTTGTTGGTGGTAATAGCTTGGGATGCCTTGTAACATCTTGGGAAGCCTCTTTTCCCTCCTATTCCTTCTTTAAATGCTATCTTTTCAATCTATTTTGGTCTTCTATATATTTATAGCTTTGGCTCCTACCTTTTCCTCTTCTCTTGGTCTTGCTCTCTTGATTTCACATCTCACTACAACCTCTTGCACTCTCATAGTGCCCTCTACAAATCTCTTGGCTCTCACAACTATCTCTCTCTTTGGCTTCCTTAAGCCTTGCAGCTAACATCTCCCTTATCTTGTGCTTGCAAGCATCCTGGGATTTCACACATCCCTTATCAATTGCATCTCTATCTCATGATATAGGTTCTACTCCTTGAGTAGGGATTACTTTTATCACTTCATATTTGCTTACTATGTTCACTTTCTCTATCTATTTTACTGTGTGGTAGTGAGAACACCAAAATGGGGGTTTGACTGAGGCAAACCCCTATACAACCCCAAAATTTTATCTTGATCATACATATGCAGGTATTTAAGATATTCATGTGTTGGCTTCATTACTTGGGTTGTTGTGAGAATTTTCTATCTCTTATCCTCTTTAACTTTATCATTGACTTAAATTTATTTTAGTTCTATTGTATTATTTTATTTTCCTGTACTCTAGAAGTTCTCAGTAATTAGATTGTTAATAGTCGATTGGCTATTTTTTGTGATATTCTCGGTTCTTGGTTTGTACAAGACATTAGCGTACCTCTGGGACTACAACATGTTGCATTGTCATCCTTGTTCTACGCTAACATCCTTTTTCCAATAACTCATCAATTTGTTCGAAAAACCTTTGTGATCTACTCTTTTTGATTCTAAAAGTCTTGCTCTATTCCTTGAGGTAGTTTAAGGCAATTCACCCCTTGGGATTCTCTTGAGAATAAAGAGACTCATGAGTAGCAAATACCCCTTCTCTACAATCTCTTATATATCTTTTTTTTTAATAAAAGTGGTCAAGCCACTATAAGAGGATTCTATTAAAAAAAATATTCTTATGTACAAATTGTATGATCAAGAGAAAACAAAATATTCCTATGAAGACAGCAAAAATTGTCTGATTCTAATTCAAATATGTTTCATTGATTATCATGGTGGTTTTATAAACCCTATGGTGTGTCATTCACCTTTTTAGTTTCTTGTTTCTTTGATGAAGTGTGTATCAAGATGTCAAGGAGACTAGCCACTAAGTCCTTTTGAAATCCACTTGCCAACCTAATGAAGAACCTTAAGTCGATGAAAGCTCTTGTTACCTCTTGTCGGGTGTTGGGGATTGGGGGACCAATGATCACCATGCTATGCAGAGCTCAAGTGAGTAAACCAATAACCATACCTCTGAATAATGAAGAATGAAGCCCTTTCATGGGTCAAAATTCATGGACACTTCATACACCTCCACCTGACAACCCGATGAAGAACATTCGATTGAAGAAAAATCTTGTTACCTCTCATCATCTATCAGGTTTTGGGGATAGAGGATCCCATGATCACCATACTACATAGAGCTCAAGAAATTAAGTTGAAAACCATACCTCCGAATAGTGAAGAACTAAGCCCGTTTGTAGGTCAAGATTAATGGATACTTCATACTCCATATGCTTAGCACCATTCGGTAAGATACAAGCCATACCTCCAACTCGCGAAGCTCGACAAAGTTCTAAGTGTTGAAGCCTTAACTTCAAATCATGATGCACAAAACGTCTTTGGGGTTTAGAGATCCTCCATACCCCTTCCTTCAAATACAAAGGTAAGTCATTCACCTAAATTCCAAAGGCCAAAACCCTTCAAATCTACTAAAAAAATTTTAATGCATTTGGAAAGCAATAAGCCTAAAAATTGATGCTCAATTCTCTTTAAAGATGCTAAGTATTTTCAAGTTATTTGATACACAATAAGCGCGAACTTTGAAACCTGCTAACTTAGCACAAATTTAACTAAGTCTTTTACACCTCTTATGTATGATATTGTATAGATCTTCTTTTGACTTCAATGACACCATTATCCCAACAATCTCCTTTCAGAATCAGTGCCAACTCATCTTTGGTCTCTTTTTGACACCAATGATAATGTTATGCCAACACACATATGTATCTATCTCAACATCATGAGGACCAACCTGCAACCCAACCAAGACTTCAAGGGGACCATTTGGAGGATCAAACATAGATATGTAAAGAACACACAATGCCAAGGAATTCTTAAATGCCAAGAAGCCACCAAAAGAAGCCAAGAGCATTAGTCCACAAAATAATTAAAATCACCAAGAGAAAACATAGTAAGGGGGAAGGAATAATCAATGGCCATGTTTTCTAATTTATCTACAATCGAATTCGCTTCTCTAAAGCAATGTTGAATCTGATAAGACATAAAGTTTTATAATATGGAAAGAGCATGTTGTAGAAGATAATTCAAATTCCAAGCATAAGATATTTTGCTTGAGAGGGCCCCAATAACTATCTCAGAATCACCTTCAATGATAAGCTTAGAGACCTTATTACAAGGGCCAATTCAAGGACAACTATTAAGGCATTGAACTCAACCACATTATTAGTACCATTATTTTACAACTTGCAAGTAGCCTTGACCACTTTTCCTTCATCATTTCTTAGAATCATGCCTACACCAAAAACTTTGGGATTGCCCTGAGAGGCCCCATCAAAATTCAACTTGACCCAACCTTTGGGAGGGAGAGACCACTTTACCAATTTTATGTTAACCTTTGGTTTTATGAACTGGATTGAACCCCAAGCCAATGGATGATCCAACCCAGGCCAGGACTTCAGCATCCAACCATCCCAAGAAGGAAAAGGGGCCCCAACCTGTAAGTTCTTTAGTAAAAATGATCTCACATTTTTATATATGGAGGCTTCAATTCTTTGTAACACATGCATTCTTATAGGGATTCTTATATATCTTATTCATCAATATAAGTTAATTTATGCTCCTACCCTTGTAAAATTATCTTATAGATTCTTGCAAAAAATTCCTTGGATAATATGCATGCTTACTATTTCAAAGTTTGATAGGTTCTTATTTTCCACTACACATAATCCCTATGTCCTTGGTATTCTTATGACACGTTATACTAAGGATAGGGATCTCTTCTATGGATGCATTGTTTATCATGTATCATATTCTCCTTCATTTATAGATTCAAGTAGTAATTTTCCATATTTATTAGATACATATATATAATTTATACATGAATTTAATAATGATTGTATGGATTATGATAGTAATGGGTACATACCCAGTAAATCTATATACCTTGTAAAAAATACTGTAGGATGGACATACATGATATATTTTGAAATGTTGGGAAAGAGGATCCTTGATGTTAAAGGGGTGTTCTCTTTATTTGTGTCTTTTCCTAAGGTAATTTCATTAGGAAAGAGATCACAAGGTGTAAATATTGACTTTCTACCTCAATGGTGAGTCAATCAAACCTGGATCTTAGTCCTTAGGATAGTAGGATAGATCAAAAACCAAATTAAAATGATCTACAATGTTCAAACTAAATGAATTATAAGACCTAATATATGGAATGCAAATTCCCAAATATACAAATATTGAAACCACAATATGTAGGAAAATCTGAGAAGGGTTAGGACACATGCAACTATCACCAAAAGTTGGTCTTGAGACTTGTTAAAGGATTGGTTCACCCTTGGGTGAATGGGTCCTGGTTAGGGCTTCTAAAAAAACTTTTGGCAGTCCCATGATGCTAGAATTTAGCTTATGTTTTTCATAGGTCCCATTGTTGGAAATTTAGAAATAAAGTTTGCAACCTAGTTTTCTTGGCTTGAAAACAATGATGACAACTTATGCAACAATGCAAAATTACTCCTTAAGGTTTTCAATTCTTCTTCAACCTATAATCTACACATACACAAAGAGAAAAAATATTTTGTTTGAATGGGGGTTTGCCTTAGTCAAACCCCAAGTTTGGTAATTAAACCTTGATAGAAAGATAATGACAAAGGAGAAGGAAATGATGAATGAAAAATTATTTCTACAACTCACCAAACCTTCAATAGCTTCCCTTAGAGGACTGAAGACAAACACATCACTCCAATAAACTTTATCTTTCTTTTCTTTATTGATTTGGACACTTGAAAATGCTTGGATTATTTAGGATCAATAATGCATATTAGCCTTCACAAGATGACATGAACACACATAAGCTTGAACATGATATTAGGACCTTGAATGCTACAAAAAATGATTGATAAATCTGCTCTTAAATTCTCTTGATGATAATATTTCCTCATATGAAGTCTTAATTATGTGTCTTTTCTAGTTCATGTTAGATTTTAAATAATAATAATACTATGTATTTATAGGTATTTATCTAATTTCCCAAAAAATAGATTCCAAAAGCTGATAATTACAAGTTAATTTTGAATCAATAAAATACTATGAAAAACATATTTAAAAATGGGTCTAAGGACTTAAAGGGGACCCATTCACCCTTGGTAAAATGGGTCCTAGCCTATAATTCTAGGACACACATATTCCAAGGTGATTAAAATATTAATTACATTAATTAAATGTTAATTTCCCTTTTAGAAAATGGGAAAAAAAAGGCTTTAGAATGTATAATTTGGAAAATTAGAAGCTTAATTAAGTCCAATAAATTAAGGGACCCAAACATAGTGTGAAATTTTAAAGGTATAAAATTTCCTACACAATATTTATCCCCCACTTTAGTGAGAGTGTGAAATTATTCTCAGACTCACACTAAAGTAAACAAATATGTGTCAAGAGGGGTCCAAGTGTACAAATGTTTGAAAGATAGGATGACAAAGATCAAGGAGGGGGTCAAGCCCCCAAGATCTAAGATCCCATTTCAAACCAACATAAGGACAAAGGGGCACATAAGATGTGTAAGATAAATGCAAAAAGACATGATACACAAGCATACAATGTCAAAGCCAATGCAAAAAAGAAAAGATAAAAAAGGATGCACTAGAAAGTTGTGTTATGCCACATCCATAAAAATATGCTCAGAGGGCTAGTGCAATCTAGTATACACTAGGTGAGCCCCCAAAGGAAAAATGAGAAACACACACTAGGTCTACAAGATGTCTACTCATAAAAAGAGTGGTAGATGGGATAGACGCACTGGGTCTATAGGTGTGTTCCCATATATCAACCATACCAAAATTTATACTCTGTGATAAATTTGATAAGGTGCTACAAAATGATCAATGTGTTATGCCAACACTACAATAAGTTCGACTCTTGTGAACAAAAGTGAAGAAAAAAAATTCAAAATGTCAATGCCAAAATAAAATAATGCCAATGTATGTCTCTACTTTAAGGGAATTGCTAAAAACCATGCTGTGAGAAATTACTTTAAAGTAGAAAATGATAAATTCCAATTGTTAAAAAGGGACATGAGATCTTATTTGGAAATCCCTATGTCAACGATATGTTTCCAAATAAAGCCGCATCATGAAAAAGGAGGTTGTGCCCACATGCAATCCAAAAAGATAGCACATAAGGGATCCACATATTTGAGGTCAGCACATGTCTTTTCTACAATGATATAATAGAGCTTGGAATTTTCATCATTTCCCAAATACTTCATAGAAAAATAAACACAAAGGAAGAATGACACATATAGAGTAAAAACTAAGAAAAATATTTTGGTTCAACATGGAAAAGACTTGGATGTCTCGATGCCTTGCATTGTCCCCAAAAGGAAAACACAAGACACAAGAAAGATAATGTTTATGATAGATAGAAGAATGGAGATACAAATAGAATAATTTCATGACAGATTCACTTCCTTTATATCCTTGCACCAATGCAGTAACAAGGATCATCCAAAGAAAAATCACAAACATAAATACACACCAATAAATATGATACGATGGATGACATGTACATACATGCAATCACAAACAAGATAGAAACAAAAATAAAGATAATATGTCACATGCAAACCAACCTACAACAAGTCATCTACATCACAATATTGTTTATCATATACAAAAGGTGGATAACTAACCAAAGGGGAAATGAAAAGTGTCATACTAGGATAATCACTAGGTGCAACACGTGGTGATTCATTCTTTTTAGGAGGATAATCATGGTTGCACCAATCTAAGTTAATAGAAATGGAAAATATAAAATTCAATTCATTATGCACTTCTTTGTCAATTTTAGCAATCTCATCATCATCCAAGTTAATCACAACAAGAGGCCTAATGAAAATGTATATTGTATGTTCTTGTTTTTTTTGTGGTATGAAAGTTTCATGTTGTGTCAAAGGTGGAGAATCATCATTCTTCATTTGAGTTGGTTTGTTCTTTTCTTCTAACTGATGAGTAATAACATGACATATATGCCTACACTCTTTAGCATTCCAGTTTCTTGTTGCATGGTTTTCAAGTTGCGATGTTGTAGGAGCGATTTTGTCAACCATCAATTTCTTTTCCCTTAGGGGAGGAATGGAAGGGACCTCGATGGGTTGTGTCTAATTTATCTTTAGGTTTATAAACTTGTTTAATTTTAGGAGGTACAATGGGAATTGTATGGTTATCTCTTGGTCTCTTGTACGATATAGGTGGTAGAATAGCATCATACATTGTTTCTTTTGGTTCAATCATAGGTTCATCCATAACAATTGGATTGGGAGGAACAACTATAGATATTTTAGTTTTAGGTGGGATATTGGGAAGGGATAACTATGTTATACATTTTTCTTTGAACTTTTGATAGGATTTAAAAAAGAAATCTTCATGAGGTTTTCTAGGTTCTACAGGTTCAGGCCAAAAAAAATCTAATTAGAAGTTCCCTCGGAAAGACAAAGGATTAAATCTACTATGATGCATTGTAAAAAATTTGTTGTAAAATGGAAATTTCAAACAATTTCAGATGATTGATGGGATGGTATTCATGGAGCATAGCCATGGATAGCCTAACTGCACACAAAATTGATCTGATTTCGGGATGATAGAGAATGATACATTTAATTTCTTCGATCCAAATTTTAATGGAAGAGTGATCAAACCTATCATAAGGTGAGCAAAAACATCATTTTTTTATCCATGATTTTTATTTTTCATAAGAATCTTGGTAAATTTCATGCAAAAATAATAATTCCTCAGTGATCACATTCTCTACACACACAAGATCAATTAATATCCCATTTGTAGCCTTGTCATTAATTCTATTGGCTATGTAAATAGGACCATCGGGTGCATATTTAATTATATAATTATTTGAGAAATCAATTTTAAGAGACAAGTTGGTTTGACCCTTACGAGGTTGAATACAAATGAATTCAATCATAGAATCTAGATCATCTCCATTATCACACTTATCATTATCAGTTATATCTTGTATCTTGTCAACATTCATCACATCATTCTTGTTATCACTAGCCTTTACAAATGAGACAGAGTATTTTGGCATTGGATTTGTAAATATTTGAAAATTTTGGTTAGGTGGGGCTACAAATTTATTTCCTTGATCATTAACACCACCCGACTGGATGTGATTGAAATCAATGAGGTCTTGTACTACATGTTTAAGATGCATCCATCATTCTATATCATGTCCGACATGTCGACGATATTGGAAAAAGTCATTTGAGTTATATTTTTGAGATAAAAGCTTAGTGGTATCGAGAGGTCAAAAGAGAGGTACGGTGATTAGGTTATTGCTCAAGAGTTACAACATAATCGAATGGAGGGTATGAGGTAACAGGATGAATTGCCTATTCTTATCCCTAAATTGGTATGGAGTTGTTGTTTTTATGGCAACCACTTGAGGTTCAACATAGTTGGTTGGTTGAGGTGGATTTATTTGTATAAGGCCTTTATTTTTTCTTGAATGGTTTAAAATTATTATGAGGCACGGTTTCATATTTTTCAAGATGAGTTGAAGCAGTTTTTCCTATGTGTTGATTAAGTGATTTCTAATAATCATAGAGAGTCCTGCATAAGTGCATAAAAGAGGGAAATTTCATCTACCCAAGCTTATCTTGGATATTTGTTTGTAATTTTTCAATGAAAATTCCTTGAGCATCAACATCGAGAAGTTTAATGTTAATTTGTAAATAAAGAAGTTGATAATGTGCTATAAAATCAATGACCTTTTCATCTACATTTTTCTTACATTGCATCAAATCGGGTAGGGCCATCTTAGGACTAATGTGCACCTGGAAATGGTTGAGAAAGAAATAAAAAATCTCATTAAATGAGTGGATTGATTTATTCGGCAAGGAAAAAAACCATTCCAAGTCTTTATTTTTTAAGGACCTAAGAAAAAGCTTAGCCAAGAGCTTATCTTCAAAAATGAAGTCACTACATAAGGTTGTATATGCTGACACATGGTTGATAGGATCTCCTTTACCATTGTATTTCTCAAATATAGGTAGCTCTATGCATTGTGGCATTTTTTTTCTCAATATCTCCAATGGCAATGGGTTTCTTCTGACATATTGTGAAGGTTGTTCATTTTATTTTTGTTTCAATGTTGTTGTTTGTTGTTGAAGGGATGTGACATTGTGAAAATGGTTTATGACGTAATCATTGGTTGTGTTTTGAGATGGAGGTGAATATGGTAGAGGTGTATATGTGTTAGGTATACAACTAAATTTCAAGTTTGGTAGAGGTGGGGGGTTAGGAGATTTGATGTTTGAATTCATAAAGATAAAAGGATTCCTAGTGGAAATACCCAAAGTTGGTGTGATATTGTTGGTTGGTTACATAGTTGTAGTAATAGTTGGATTAGTATATGTAGTAATAGAAGCTATGGTTGTAGGGGGGGGAATTTTATTTCCTTCTTCACTTTGAGGGTATCCCAAATTTTGATCAAAACTAGCCATTGTAGGATCATGATTATCAATAATGTGGGATAGGCTACACAAAATATTTATTCCTAGTTTGTTATCAAGCATTTTCCTCATGTTATCTATGATAGGAATAATAGTGCCAACAATATATTCTATACTCACATAGTCTTGAATTTTTTCTAAGCCTTTATCCATTTTTTGAAAGTTCTCTTAAGGGACATGATTGAAAATGGTTTCAACATTAGTAGAAGTAGTGGTCATAGGACATGTGACATCAAGGATAGATTCCAACATGGGTTGACTAGTGTAAACACTATGAGTGAAAGAGTTTGAAAACCCAAGATCCACAATGGATGTACCAACACAAGATTCCATGAGTCTCAAACTATGTATCATTGAAGTATTAGAATTAGGACACCAAGATTTGGTAGTCATGCAAGTTTAACCAAGCCAAAATTGTACCCAAATTTGACAAAAGGCACTAAATAAAGTTAGTAAACATCCAAAAGTAAGAAACACAATGCAAGTATTAAACAAGATATTGCAATTTTTAGATCTAAAATATGGTAATTGACTGATTTTAGATGTAAAAACTTGAAACTGATTACCTTTGAATGCAAATTTTGATCTTAAACAATGTATTGTCTTTCACCAATTGAACTAAATACAAAAATATGCAATTTCTAAAATTGAAATAGAGATCTGCAAGTACAAGAGAATGAAGAGGACAAAGACAAAAAAATATGCAAAATTTTGGAAAATCACCTGTACCAGGACAAGTTCACCCTAGGGAAAATGAGTCCTAGGACAAAGTTCTAAAAAATATAAATTTGAGTGTTTAACTTGATATTCAAGCTTACTATTCCTAACTGCAAACAAATTCTTCAATGACAATTTTTCCAAAAGTATGATGAAATGAAAGTGCAATTTTAAATGATAATGTATAAACAAAATGAAAAAAAAAATTAATGCAATTTGTAATGAAATGTTTGTTAGAAATCTGAAATAGATTGAATAACCCAAGAACTTTATAATATAAAATCAAAGCTACATAGACTGGAAATGCATAAAGAATGCACACCAGAACTCTGAGAGATTATGCAATGTCAATATGACAAAATTGCATTAAGAGCCTCCAAGATGAAAAGATACAATGCAAATATGCATGAATGAATGCAAGATTATTGCAAGAATGAATGCAAATACAAGCTAGGTAGTGAGTTTATATAGAACTTAGGAGAGGTGGTAGGTGGAAAATCCAACCAATAGGAATCAACCACAAAAAGTGGAGATGGACTACCAAAAGTGGAGATGGACTACCAAAAGTGGAGATGCCTACCAAAACTAGAAAGTAGTTCCACCCTTTAAGGAAGGGAACAACTCATCACTTATCTCCTAGTTATTAAATACTAAACTCACTTTATTATCCTAAGAAAGCTTAATTAAGTGTAGGAAAAACCTAGGACTAAGGGAAAATAAATTAACCCGCTAGGAAAATAAAAACCTACACCAACACCCCCCTTAAGCATAGCGTAGGAGGATGTGAAAGATGATGGGTTCTAGAAAATGATGCCATGTTAGGTACCCATGTACAAATGCAATGCAAAAAAACCTCTCACAACCAGAGAAAAGGAGAAAACCTAGTGGGACAAAAATCCTCCCCAAAAGAGAGATGAAAAAAAAATGAGGAATAAGTATCCCCCCCATGGATGACACCAACCGCACCCCAAGCAAAGCTCACAAATGAAGGAACTTGCTATCAGTGAAGGGTTTGGTGAAGATGTCTTCAATTTGATCCGATGTCAGGAAGTACTTGAGATCAATGATCTTACTATGAATTAGCTCCCAGATGTAGTGCATGTGGATCTCGATGTGCTTGGTTTGCTGATGATGTATTAGATTGTGAGAGATCTAAATCGCACTCTGGTTGTCATAATGGATGAATATGGGATTCTGAAAGGGAATGCCAAACTCAGTGAGAATGTTCTGAAGCTAGATGGCCTTAGTAGCAGCATTAATTGTTCCTCGATACTTGGCCTCTATAGATGAAAGAGAAATAGAAGACTACTTCTTGATCGAACAACAAACTGGACTAGAACCAAGGGAGAAGCAATATCTTGAAGGAGACTTGCAATCCTAAGAATCGCCTTCCCAATCTGAATCTATGTGCCCCACCAAGTCAAACTCCACTCCCGCTGCATAATAAATCCCATAATTGTGAGTACCCTTGATGTAGTGAAGAATTCGCTTAGTTGCTTTCCAGTGCATCTCATGTGGCTTCTGCATGAATTGAGAGACCATGTCTATTGCATATGAAATTCCATGCCTTGTATGAGTTATATAGATGAGACTACCAACAAGTTGTCGATACAAAGTGCCATCAACCAAGGGTGAAGAAAACTTAGCCTCAAGTTTGACCCCTAATAAAAATGGAGTTGGAGCAGGCTTACAATCAGCCATGTGAAACCTATGGAGCATGCCAAGTGCATACTTAGACTATGCAAGAGTGATACCTAAGGAAGACTGAGTGATATCAATCACCAAGAAGTAGTGTAACAAGCCCAAGTTTGACATTGGAAACTAATCATGAAGGGCAGTTTTCACTACCCGAATGGTGGATGAGTGACTCACTGTGATCAATAAGTCATCGACATAGAGAACCAAGAAGGTATCAGTATCATCCTACTACAATATGTAGAAATTAGGATCAGAATGGCATCGAGTGAATCCAACTATCAAAAGGAAGGAGTCCATCTTGGTGTACCAAGCCTGAGGGGCTTGTTTGAGGCCATAGAGAGACTTTCAAAGATGATACACAAGTGAAGAATCTTGAACGAACCCCTATGGATTCTCCATGTATATCTCCTCTTGAAGATCACCATGAAGAAAATAACTCTTCACATCCATCTGATGAAAATACCATCTATATGTTGTGGTTATGGCAAGAACAAGTCAGATGGAATTCATTTTGGCGACTAGAGCAGAAGTCTCAAAGTAGTCAATCCATGGAACTTGGGAGAATCCTTTGGCAGCCAAGCAAGCCTTATGCTTGTCAACCAACCCATCTGCTGCATATTTTCTTTGATAGAACCACTTGCATTGAACAATTTTTCTTCCCTTAGGAAGTGGGAAAAGATCCTAGGTGTGGTTCCTCTCCAAGGAACTGAACTCTTCCTACATGGTTGCATCCCACTCAGGGACACCAGAAGCTTCCTGAAAAGTCTATGGAACAGAAGTTGAAGAAAGGAAGGCATGTGGAACATCTTGAAATTGTGATCTTGTTCTCCTGTGATCTGATGGATCCCCTACCCAATCACTTACTGATTGCAAAGTCTGACGAGCCCAAAGAGGCCCTATGGCTAGAGAAAGAGGAGAATCATCATCCTATGAAGATGAACTATGTGCATCCTCATGATCACTATCATCATCTGAAGTGGAGGAAGAAGACTCCTCATCATTATTTGAAGTATTATGAACCCCTGAAGAACTATCATCATGATACAAGGACTCCAAGTTGATGGTGGTAGGAGAAGTGTTGAGAGAAGGATTGGAAGTACTCTCCTCAAAGTGAACACTCCTCTAAATGAACAACTCATGTGTGATAGGATGAAGAAGACTATAGCCTTTGACATAATCTGGGTAACCATAAAATATACAAGGCTTTCTCTATGGATCCATAGCCTTGTGTTTCTCTGCTGGAATGTGAGCCCATGCATTAGAGCCAAACACTCAAAAGTGCTTAACTGACAGTTTCTAACCAGTCCAATCTTGAAAATGAGTTACCCCCTTCACAACTTTGTGTGGAACATGGTTCTAGATATAACACACACATTTAATGGCTTCAGCCCAAAAAGGTGGTTCCAAAGACTTGGAGTGAATCATACAATTAGCCATCTCTTTCAAGGACCGATTCTTCTGTTCTGCAACTCCTTTCTATTGAGGACTGTAGGGGATTGCATGTTGCAAATAAATGCTCTTTGAAGCACAATACTACACAAACCTATGGTTGACATATTCCCGCCCCGTTATTTATACATAGAACTTTGATAGATTTTCCAGTTTGTTTCTCTGCAAAATCCTTATACTCCAAGAATGAATCAAAGACTTTAGACTTCTATTTGAGAAAGTACACAATGGTGTACCTCGAGAAATCATCAATGAAAGTCAAAACATATTGAGCTCTACTGAAAGATGGTTGTAGAAATGTCCCTATCAAATCACTATGTACCAACTCCAAAAGATGTGAGGCTCTCCAAGATTTTCCTTTGTGAAACTTCTATTCAGGATGCTTTCCAAGAATGTAACCATGACAAACACCTTTAGAAAAGTGAACTGTAGGAAATCCTATAACCATATCCTATTTTCTAAGTTGTTGTAGGTAGTGGTAGTTCAAGTGACCAAACCTTTGATGCCACAAGTTACTCATATCATCTGAATGAGTGAGTAGAACAGTTGAACGAGGATTAGGAACAAAGTGAGAGAACAAATAAATTTGAGGCTAGTGATCTACTCTCCCAACTACAACTATAGAATCATTATGCATCTCATGAATCACCACTGAATTAGGAGTAAACTCAACTCTCTTGCCTATGCCTATGTGAGTGATTTGATAGATAGATACGAAATTAGTTGATAATGAGGGAACACAAAGAACATCTTGGAATGTGACATCCCCCATATCAACAGACCCTCTCCCACACACCTCAAGTGGAGTATCATCACCCATCAAAATGGAAGGCATGGAACATGACTCCATAGATTCAAGTTCATCCTTAGTTGAATCCATGTGGTGTGAAGAACCTGAATCAAGAACCCATGTGGATGGTGGAGAAGCAATTTCTACAAGGGCCTTGCCCTTTCCTTTCCTCTTATTATTCTCTTTGGCCTTATGAGAACCCTCTTCTAAACTCTGTTTGATGGAATCGGGAACATTGAGATTATTCTTCTCAAGAATGTGTGTCAAATGGTCAGCCCATTTCTTCAAACATTTGTGCTCATCATGTCTGGGTTTCTTACAATAGGCACATTTGACCCTCTCTTTCTTAGGCTTGTCACCTTTTGAAGATGAGGTTTCATTACTTGCTTTTGGAGTAGCCAATTTATGATTATTTTTCTCTTTGTTATTCTTTTGTTTCTTATCCTTATTACTACTTTGTCCTCTTTGTTCATTTATTCCAAGGTTGGTAGCCAAGGAATGGGACTTAGAAGACTTAAGAGTGCCCATCTAGATTACCTTGTCTTGCTCCCGTGTGAGAGAATTAGCAAAAATATCCAAATATGGCATCTTGAATTAAGATCCAAGTGCATCCTTAGTAGCATAGAAGGAAGAAACAAATACTGAATATTCAGAACTTAGCTTTGAGAGAATACTTAGAATCAACTGCTCATCTTTCTTATCAATTTCACTTTGTTGTAGTTGCAGCCTTAGTGATTTCATTTTGGTGAAGAAATCCTGAATTGTGTTGAAGTTGCTTGGATTTACACTGATTAGTTCATTCTCCAACATATAACCTCATAGAATCTTGTGCACCAAAAAGAGATTCTATCTTTTTCCATACTTCATTTGGAGTATTCAAAGATTCAACATGAAAGAGTAAATCAGGAGATACAGACACACACAATTCTCCATATTCTCTATCATATTTTCTAAACCACTCAGAATTTGTTTCATCTTCATTCGGTTTAGTTTCTAGTCCCATTACTACTCTATGCAAGCCAAGTCTTCTTATGTGAATTTACATTTGTTTTTTCCACTCAAAATAGTTGTATGTAGTTAGAAAAGGAATTATTGTAGATGCCATGATGACGAAATGCAAAAGGAAATGCAGAAAGAAAGTGAACACAATAATGCCAAGAACACCCCCACCCTTTTCACTAGTATCAAATATCACCCCCCAAATATTATAAAGTTGGCACTTTATATTTTAGTGCGTTTACAAAGCATTTTCCAAGATACAATGCTCAATAGGCTCAAAATAGCCAAAATTATAAATTCTAATGTAAAATGAATCTAAGGCAAAATCTGGAAAAAATAGCTTTATGGCTCTATAGTTCTCTTCAAGAAATTTCCAATGCCTATTTGTTTCCAAAAGATGGAGCACTAAGGCGAAAGTTATGGCATGTTGAAGAAATTGGCACAAGACAACTTCAACTTGAAATATCTGATACAAGATGGCAAAAGATCTTCTCAATATCTCTATGGATGGAATGTGCTCATCTCCAGCTTTCCAATGATATCTTATTTGTTGAAATCCAACGCCTGAAGAAAAAGATATGTTGGTTGAATTTAGCCTACAGGAAATAATTTTTTCTAGCAAAAAAATTTATTTCTGATTTCATTTCCTAAAAATCTGCTCATTTTTTGTAGACAATAACAAAAACCTAGAAATATTTTTAATCTAAGAACAAAACCTAGAAATCATTTTTTGATCTAGGAAGCAAAAGATGAAAAAATAAAATTTTTTAAACCTTCAACCAGGAGGAAAATGACATGCATTGCTTTTTGTACTGCAATTTTCTTCAGATCTATGCAAGATATGAAAAATCTAAAAGATACCTATTTGAGATTTCGATCCTAGCTACAAAACCCAGAAATCGTTTTTCTCAAAAATGAGTGGAACTTGGTTTTTTTTGAAGCAAAAAGAATATGAATTTCTTCAAACCTCCACCTACAACTATGTCAAATGATCTCCAATTTAGATGAAACAAAAGCCAAATATGACTTTCTCGAACCTTCTAGACGTGTTGGAACAGTAAAAAATACTGCTAGAATAACCAAAAATGTTGCAATCACCTGGATCTCACAAAACACATATGCAAAATAAAGAGGTAATTAAATCTTTGCAAATCCTTTATGATTCTCCAGATCATTCAAGAACGCAAGAGAATTGCATACAAGAATTTACAAGATTTTTACAAGAAACTCAATCTCTCAATGAAGAATCTAAGAACTTAGATTTCTCAAAACAAAAGCTCTAATACCATGTTAGAAATTTGAAATAGATTGAATAACCCAAGAACTTTATAAGAGAAAATAAAAGCTACATAGACTGGAAAAACATAAAGAATGCACACCAGAACTCTGAGAGATTTTGCAATGTCAATATGAAAAAAATGCATTAAGAGCCTCCAAGATGAAAAGATACAATGCAAATGTGCATGAATGAATGCAAGAGTATTGCAAGAATGAATGCAAATACAAGCTAGATAGTGAGTTTATATAGAACTTAAGAGAGGTGGTAGGTGGAAAATCCAACCAATAGGAATCAACCACAAAAGGTGGATATGGACCACCAAAAGTGGAAAGTAGTTCCACCCTTTAAGGAAGGGAACAACTCATTACTTATCTCCTAGTTATTAAATACTAAACTCACTTTATTATCCTAAGAAATCTTAATTAAGTGTAGGAAAAACATAGGACTAAGGAAAAATAAATTAACCCACTAGGAAAATAAAAACCTACACCAACATTATTGATCTAAATGACTGAAACACACTTTAATGCAATCTATTATGTAAAACATATGCAATATTTTTAGATTTTTATGATTTTAAATGATGCAAACATGCAATATGTAACCCTAAAAGAAATGAAAAATAAGATGATGCAAAACCTAGACCTAGGGTTTCAAGGATATCCAAATTAGAAAAGTATGATGTAAGAATTTTTGGAAGTTTGGAGAGATTGTTGAATTTTGTCATTGATAATATTATTTGGCAACTTGAGCATGGAAGGTACATATCAGTGTGTTATAGTTCTTTCATTGATATCAACATTATTTCTAATCATTCTGATGAGTCTTAAAAAATTTTGGAGTTGATAAGGAAGACATTATGGCATAATGGTTTGGTCTAGAAAGATCAGTTGCAAATAAAATTTGATTGTGTCAAATTTGCTAGTTCAGTGTAATAGTGTGTCGATCTTTGGGTCCACACCACTCCAAAAATGAAGATAACACTCTATGCTTCTAACATCATTTTTTTGGATGTTAGATGCACCTAAATCCAAGACTTCATATTGTTTGGATAATTGGTTTGAGGGATATGAGTAATAGAGTTCGACCTAACAGTTCACAGCTATCTCTCTATACAATGTGCTTGTGTGGGAGAATTCACACTTCTCCATGGATGAGTTTTTAGCCTTGTGGTGTTGAAGATAAGTTTATATATGTCAATTAAGAATGAATTCTAGATGATATCAATTTTTGAGGTTGACGTGTTGAGATGTGGATACATAGATGAAGTTTTTTGCATTTATCTCTTATAGGAAGTCGACCTAATATGTTTGAATGTATGTGAAGGATAATTATGTGTTTATATATTATGTGGGGTCTATTATAGGTCTATTCTAACCTATCTTAAGGTTTTTTAAGTTTTGAATTGTGGGGTGTTATGTGGATGAATATTTTTTGAGACAACAAGTTATATTTTGGGTATTACATCTAATTAGGCCAACCTAATTGATGTTTATGTTGATGTGGATATATAAGATGGATTGTTTTCATTTTTTTGTGTGATGTAATGTGACACATGTATTATGTGTGATTTGAATTTGAGAAAAGCAATGTGAAGTTAAGTTGAAGATCAGAATTGTGCGAATGAAGAGCGGGGCAGAGTGTTGAACCAAAATTAGATAAATATTGTTATTGTGCTTCAGTGGAACTATAATTCATGCATACATAAGATGAAATTGTAACAATTCAAAAATAGGCTATGAGCCACCATCTCACTTTTATATTTTTCTCTGTGGATAGTGAGTCCACTTGGAAAATGAGTCCATATGTAGTGAGCATTTATGTAATATACTATAATTGGTTATAATATATTGTGAGCTAAACCTGGCCATGGTTTTTCTCATTTTGGGTTGGTGTTCATGTGTTATGTGATGTTTTGGATGTTTCATGTTTTCTTCCCTAACTATAATTGAATATGGATTAGTGATTGGATGTTTGATGTTTGAATGATCTAAAAGAATACTGATTCACCCCCCTCTCAGTATTTTGGGTGTTCAACAATTGGTATTGGAGCTTGGTTCCTTGGAAGGAGCTTAGCCACTTTAGGAAGGTCTTGGAGATTGAACACGTGGCTGATAGAAAGTTTCCTATTCCTTCAGAAGAGATTCTTGCTTTTGATTTTGATTTTATAGAAGAATATTGCATGCTTGATAAAGATGGAGAACTCAAAGTTTCTCTTGAAGATTTGGAAAGAATTGGAGGTGAAAACAAAGATCTGAAGGAAAATATCAAAGAAGCAAATGAATGTGTGAAAATTTTGAGAGAGAAAATTAGGAAGTTCAAAGAAAGGCACAAGGAAGTTAGTGGATAGCTGAAACAAGCAAATGAAACTATCATCGGACTAAAAGTGCAAGTTGAAGAAAATAAAATAATTGAAGATGGTTTAAATGCAATGGTGAAAATAAAATACGATGAATGCATAAGGCTTGAACAAGAAGTGGTAAACATGAGATCAAATATAGATAAAGCAAGAAGTCGTGAAGAAAAATTCAAGGTGAGTTATATAATTCTTTGTGAGATGATTGAAAGTCAGAAAACATCCAAAGAAAAAGGTGGCTTAGGATTTGAAAAAGGTGAAAGATCAAATGCAGATCAGACACCTAATGCAAAAGAGAAGATCAATGAAACTAAGAAGATTGAAGACGAGAAGAAAAATAGCAAGACTCAAAATCAAAGAAATGAAGCTAGAAAACCTCTAGTCAAACAACCAAATGCTCAAAGGTACCCATCTTTCAATGGTTTTTGTAATTATTGCAATAAATTTGGACATAGAGCAATGAATGTAGAAGAATAATGAATCAAAACACCTCATCCTTTACTAGCCACTGTTTTACATGCAAAATATTTGGTCATAAAGCAAGTGAATGTAGAAGTCAAATGATGAACGTATATAACAATGGTAGAATGATTAACTATTTTAATGGTTTGTATTATACACACTATGGATTTTTCCACAAGGCTAATCAATGTAGATATAGAGTGAATGGAAGGAATAACATTTAGAATATCACATGTCACAATTGCAATAGACCTAGACACATTACCAAATTTTGAAGAAGAAAAAATACAAGGAATGATAATTCAGTAAAAAGAATGAACCAATTAAAAAGGTTGATCTATTTTCAAAGTAAAGAAGGAAATGGAAAAGATTTGGAGAAAGAAGGAAAAGATAGAAGATAAGGAAGGATCTATACCATCCTCCGGAAACTAATCCAAGGGCTATGGCTTAGGGATACCTTTAATGGATATCTTCTATCCCTCACTAGAAAAGAGGTGTTGATGTGACAACATGAAAATATGTGATGTAGATCAACATGCTTGATCTATTGGTGAAAATTGTGGAAGAAAATATATAGATGTGAATGTTTGTGGAGCTTCAAAAGTTGACTATGCATACAGACTAAATGTTGCCAACTTTATGGGTTGAAGCATTCAATGCATAATTAGGTCAATTCAAAGTCTTATAAGAAAATTCACTAAGAAAAAATCATTTCACAAAATAATTTGAGGATCAGAGCTACAAGAAGAGAATTCAAAGTGCATAAGGCAATTTGAGATTTAGAGCATCGAAACCCTAGTTCGATGAATGAAGTAAAAATGTATTTTGCAAATATTGTGTTCCCTAGTTTTCAAAAATATTTGTTTGAAAGCAATTTAAATGTATTTTTCAATGGATACACCAAGGGTCATAGAGGTTATAGAGAAACCAAAACCAAAGTTCAAGAGATACCCTACGAAAGCCATAGATGATGACCCATTAGGCTCATTCTCACATATTCCATATGGGGTTCTACTGACTGAGGATATTAGGGCTTACATTCATGGAAAAATGGAAGAGAATTCTCCCACTAAGATGAGTGATACATGGGAAAATGAGTTAACATGAGAGGATTTTTCCCTAAAGCCAAAATTCAAAAATCTAGTTGAGAAGAAACTAGATGTATGGAAATGGTTTCCCAATTTCTTCTATGATGTCAAGTGGCTTAGAATTATATTGAGTAGAGTTCATGATTAGTTTTTTCTAGACTGATGTACCTCACAAGGTAACAAAGGAAGTGATAAGAGAGGCCACTAGCCTATGCTCCACCAGATTGGTTCCTACACTAGGTTGAAATACATAAAAAATGAAGTGGTTATAGAAAAAATTGGTGCTACTTATGATAGGAGAGCTCTTGTTTTCAATCCCATTAGAAACCCAACTATTAGATATGGTTCTATGGTTATTGGCTACAAAATTTATTACACAAACAAAGACAAGTCCATATTTTCCACCGCAATCAATGTGACACATGAGATGGTAGAGAACGGTGCAAAATATAATCTTTATGTGTTTCTTAGGAAAAAAATAATGTAGAATTTGAAGCATATAGAGAATTTTTTTCTTGAGGGAGCTTCCCATAGTTGGAAAGGTAAACTGGATAAGTGGAAGATCAATTTCATATCAAATTGTAGAGCATATGAGGAACCTTAGAGATGTCAAAGTAGAGGATGATGCCCTTACTAATTTCTTTGTAGTTTTCTACAAAAGAATGCATGAGAGAGAGAGGATACCAAGGACAATGGTTGAAAAATACAAAGTTGATATCACTATTCTAGTATCTACAAATGAATATATGATGGAAATAGTTGAACCTAGGAGTATTTGGATTCC
The DNA here is from genome assembly GCA_007115665.2 of Sequoiadendron giganteum. Classification (NCBI taxonomy): domain Eukaryota; kingdom Viridiplantae; phylum Streptophyta; class Pinopsida; order Cupressales; family Cupressaceae; genus Sequoiadendron; species Sequoiadendron giganteum. The sequence continues at coordinate 246,604,955 of CM021104.1, read as the reverse complement.
TGCATTGGGATATGAGATCAATGAACAAGAGATAACAAGTTATTCTGACATATTGTTGAAGAGTCCAAAGAAAACCACACAACAAAGATATTGGACTTATTAATAAAATTCCATGGATGTACACATGAAACAAAAGGAACCTATCATTAGGAGGAATGTTGATGCCATGGTTGAAGTATATGCTAAATAAATGGGAATTTCTAAGGAGAAAGTGTAGTATGCAAGGAAAAGAAATAGAGTAGATATGATTACTAGTGAAGCTTTAGGCAGATCAAGGAGATCAAGTAGAACAACTAACACACCACCATCTATTCAGAATTCCTCAGGGTTTTTACCTTTTATTGGAGAGAAAAGAAAGACAGCTACCAATCCTCCCGTAAGGGAGAAATCCCCTCTACTTGCACATGCTACAAGGGTAGAAAAGAAGAAGACCACCACTGTTGCATCACTTGCTACCCCTACAAAGAGAAGGGTGTCGATGAAGAAGAGGAATTGGGAGAAGACGTACCTCCTCTAATCCATAGATGAAGTGATGCTTCATAAGGTGAAGCTAGCACCAAAAAAAGAAGAATTGACATAATTGATACTGAGAGCAAAGATGAGATAGAGAAAGAGAAAGAAGAATTCAAGATTCACATAAGGGAAAAGAAGAAGGAAGCCAAGAAGGCTTCTTTGGAGAAGAAAACTAATGCAGAAGAAAATAATTCTCTAAGTAAATGAGAGGAAAAAGAATAAAAGAAACCGGTAAGATCTCATTCCCAATGAGGTTAGAGGCATTATATAAAAGTATCTTACAAAATTAAATGTTGAAGGAGACTACAACTTTTTATAAGGATGAAAATGAAGAGGATAAGGCCACCATCATTGAAGCCATAATTAAGTAAATTATTGTACTTGAAGTTGACATATATAATATCAAGAAGGATATTCCTAATAATTTATAGAACATTTTGTAGAAGAGAAGACAAGAGGCAATGCAAGAGAATGAGAAGCTTAAGGAAGAGGCATTGTAGAGAGTAAATTTTCCATTATTAGAGGATGAAAAAGCCGCATTGGCTACTATGTTTAACAAGGAGCTAAGGACAAAACAAAGGGTTAGTACCCTTATGGGAAAAGACAAATATGGTCTAGAGAGAATCAGGAAGGAGAGCAATGATGAAGGAGAGGAAATTGTATAGAATCTAGGTTTGCTTCCAATGGTTGAAGAAGATATGAATTTTGAAACCATTTATTTGTAATAAAATATAGAAGAAGTGTAGATAGATGTTGCTCAACATGAGCATGATATTAATAATGAAGCTACAATAGACAAAAATCCTTTAGAAGTGGAGAAAATGATAAAATTAAATGATAAGGATGCAATGATCTAAGAAGAAATCACAAAGGAAAACACCTTCAATCCTCCTTGGACACAAGAAGTAACTCCTTTGGTAAACACAGAAAATGTGCTACAAAGGATGAAAACAAGAATGACAATGCAGATGTAGAAGTAAAAGGAGAGAAAGAAAATAAAGATGAAGTGAAGTCTGATGAGGAGAAAGAAGAAGATGATAAAGAGGAAGATGAAGACACAAAAAATGATACATTTGAAGATGCAGAAAAAGACAAAATAGATGACTCCAATATTGCAGAGGATAAGGGAAAGATTTTGAAAGTTACTAAAGCTTCTGGTGAATCTTTCGGCTCCTCCAAAGATTCTCTAAAAAATCTATTGAGAATTCAACCTAGTTCTCAACTAGTTGTGTGCTCACAACTATTGTAATTGCCAATGTAACAAGGGAACATTGATATGGAGAAGATATCTCTCATCCACAAGACTCAACTAGGATACATGTCCCATTGATCCACAAGAAAGGATATCATTGAATCAAATCAAAGAGGCGAAGAATTAATGGATGAAGCAATTAAGATAATTCAAGAGATCATACCTGGATCAAATATTGACCCTAAACTATCCAATATGGAAAACTTCAAAATTTTGATTGATTCATTTAAAACTTATGCATCCAAATTAAAGAAAGAACTTGATAAAAAGTTTTAATGACAAGAGAATGTCGGAAATTTTAGAGAAATATGCTATTGCACGTAAGAAGTTCTCTGAATTTTTGAAGGATGAAGAAGCATGTGTTGATGAGGCTAAGGCATTGTATCAGTATGGAATGAAGTGGCCTAGAGCCACACAAAACATAAGGAAGGAGATGGACTCTATTGAGTCTCATATTAATGCTACCTCTAGTGCATATGAATCGACTACCAACCTCACCAGAGAAACAAGGAACAATAAAATAAATGCACAAGAAGTTCTTCCAAGTACAAGCTCAAAGAGAAAACATCATCTTACAATTTGGAGAGGTATGAGATATGGTCAATCCCAAACTTGTACTTATTTCAAAATATCTTTTTAGTTTTGATAAAGAAAAGAAAATGAATCTGGTACCTACTACTCCAAAAGAAGGATATCTTCTATTAGAATTTGAAACTTAGAATAGGTTGCTTGTGGAAGCTAAGGGTGAATGGGAAAATGGAAGGCAAGCTTGGGAAGGTTTTTTGAAGAAGTTGTAGATGTCAACCACCTTCAGTTGATTCATTCTTTATCTTTTTTATGCATTTATGTTTAGAATCTTTGTATATATGCGAACAACATAAAGAAACTTTTTTATTACCTTTTTGTTTATGCTCTGATATATGACTCGTGGGGAGTCAATTCATTGTTCCCAACTGTATATATGACTACATATTTTAGGGGGAGTTTTGGCACGAGTCAATTTTTTTTATATAAAAACCCTTTTCCATTGATATCAAAGGGGGGAGAGTATTGGAGAATATTTTGGAGATTTTTGGCATGTTACCATTAATGACAAAGGGGGAGTTTTTTGGAATTTTGGAGAGATTGTTGAATTTTGTCATTGATGATGTTGTTTGACAACATAAGAATGGAAGGTACATAACAGTGTGTTACGATTTTTTCATTGATTTCAACATTATTTTGAATCAAAATGATGAGTCCTAACACATTTTGGAGTTGATAAGGAAGACATTATGGCATAATGGTTTGGTTCAGAAAAATCAGTTGCATAGAAAATTGACTAAGTGTCAAATCTGTCAGTTCAATGTAATAGAGTGTCGATCTTTGGGTCCGCACCACTCCACAAATTAAGATAACACTCTACAATTCTAATATCATTTTTCTAGATGTTATATGCACCTAAATCTAATATTTCATCTTTTTTGGACAAGCAGTTTGAGAGATATTAGTAACAAAGTTTGGCTTGGAAATTCACAATTATCTCTCTGTATAGTGTGTCTATGTGGGAGAATTTTCACTTCTCTGTGGATGATTTTTTGGACTTTTAATGTTGAAAATAATTTTCTAGATGTTATTTGAGCATGAATTCTATATGGTATCAAATTTTGAGGTTGATGTGGCAATATGTGGATACACAGATAAAGGTTTTTGCATTTAGGTCTTATGTGAAGCTGACCTAATATGTTTGAAGGTATGTGAGGAATAAATATGTATTTCTATCTTATGTGGGATCTATTATAGGTCTGTGCCGACCTATCTTAAGTTTTTTTTAGTTTTGAATTGTGGTGTGTTATGTGGGTGAAGATATTTTGAGCCAACAAGTTATATTTTGGGTATTATATCTAATTAGGCCAGCCTAATTGATATTTATGTTGATGTGGATATATAAGATGGATTTTTTTTGGTTTTTTGAGTGATGGAATGCAACATGTATTTTAAGAAAAGAAATGCAAAGTTAAGTTACAAATGTTATGTTGAAGATCAAAATTGTGTGAATGAAGAGTGAGGTAGAGTGTTGAACTAGAATAAGATAAAGATTGTTATTATTGTTTAATGGAACTATAATTCATGCATACATAAGATGCAATTGTAATAGTTCAAAATATGCTTTGAGTGACCATCTCTCTTCTATCTTTTCATCTGTGGACTATGACTCCACTTGGACAATGAGTCCACCTTTAGTGAGCATTTTTGTAATATACTATAATTGGTTATAATATATTGTGAGATAACCCTAACCGTGGTTTTTCCCATTTTGGGTTTTCCTCGTAAAAATCCTAGTGTTCATGTGTTACGCAATGTTGTGAACGTTTCATACTTTCTTCCCTTACTGTGGTTGAATATTCATTTTTGATTAGATATTTTATGTTTGAATGGTTTAAGAGAATATTGATTCACCCCCCTCTCAATATTTTGGGTGTTAAAAAGGAATGTAAGGTTCATAAAAATGAAATGTGGTGAATGGGAATCCTTAATGTCTGGTTCATCAAAATGAATTTTTGGGAAAGAGGATCCTTAGTGTTAAGGAGGTGTTCTCTTTATTTGTTTCTTTCCCTAAGGCCATTTCATTAGGAAAGAGATCACAAGGTGTAAATATTGACCTTCAACCTCAATGGTGAGTCAAACAGACTTGGATCTTAGTCCTTAGGATCGTAGGACAGATTTGAAACCAAATTAAAATAGTTTATAATTTTTAAACTAAATGAATTATAAGACCTAATACATGAAATTCAAATTCCCAAAAATAAAAAGACTAAAATCATAGTTTGTAGGGAGATCTGATAAGGGTTAGGACACATGCACTTGTCACCAAAAGTTGGTTTTGAGACTTGCTAAAGGAATAGTTTTCCCCTGGGTGAATAGGTCATGGTTAGGGATTTTTAAAACACTTTTAGCAGTCCTATGATGCTAGATTTCAGCTTTTTTTTTGAATTGGTCTCACTATCAGAAAGTAAAAAATAAATCCTACAACCTAGTTTCTATGGCTTGACAAAAATGATGACAACTTATGCAACAATACAAAATTCCTCCTTAAGGTCTTCAATTCTTCTTCAACCTGTAATCTACACATACACAAAGAGAAAAAAAAAATTGTTTGAATGGGGTTTTGCATTAGTCAAAACCCAATTTTGGTAATCAAACCTTGATAGAAAGATAATGACAAAGGAGAAGGAAACAATGAATCAACAATTCTTTCTACAACTCACCAAACCTTCAATGGCTCCCCTTAGAGGACTGAAGACAAACACAACACTCCAAGAAACTTGATCTTTCTTTTTTTGATTGATTTGGACACTTGAAAATTATTGGACGCTTTAGGATCAATAATGCATGTTAGCCTTCACAAGATGACATGAGAACACATAAGCTTGAACATGATATTAGGAACTTGAATGTTGCAACAAATGACTGATAAATATACTCTTGAATGCTCTTGATGATAATATTTTATCATATGAAGTATTGTTTGTGCGTCTTTGCTAGTTTATGTTAGATTTTAAATGATAACAAGACTATGTATTTATAGGTTTTTATCTAATTTATTGAAAATTATATTCCAAAATCTAATGATTGTAAGTTTAATTTGAATCAATAAAATACCACTAAATACATATTTAAAAATGGGTCTAAGGACTTAAAGGGGACCCATTTGTCCTTGGGTGAATGGGTCTTGGCCTATAAGTCTAGGGTACACATATTCTAGGGTGATTAAAATATTAATTACATTAATTAAATGTTGGTTTCCCTTTCGGAAAACTGGAAAATAAGGCTTTGGAATGCATAGTTTGGAAAATTAGAATCTTAATCAAGTCTAATAAAGTAAGGGACCCAAACATAATGTGAAATTTTAAAGGTATACAATTTCCTACACTACATTTTTTTACCTCATTCTCCCATAAATAATGATATACATTAATTTTGGATTATCTATCTATGATGATAATTATAGTGATGATATCTATAATGATTTTATTTCTCTCTATAATGACATTCCATTCATCTTCACATGAGGTTACTACCTCCCATGTAGTTCATGTTGATGCCACTTAGCTATCTTGTCACTCATGGTATATCAATAATATTATTGAACCTTATAATGATAGTCCTTGTACATGTCATCATAGTTATACATTCATAGACACATACCTTTTAAATAAAATATCCCCTCATAAATGGAAAAGTGATACACAATGATAATATATTCTACATCTCATGTTTTCAATCACATATTATATGGTGATGTCATACAATATAGAGATACATACTTACATATTCATGTGGATAGTAATAATGCTAGAACATTTTATTCCTTACATGATTACATTATGAGACTTAGTGAGTATCTTATACATGATGGTTATGAGGGTAGTATAGATACTTCAATACATGTAAAAATATTCTCTTATAGTTAAATTAGTGTTTGAATGATGGAATCTTATTAATTAGTTAATCTAGAAATTTGCACGTAGTAAAAATATAAAATGGTTTGATTCGTTTTGTTTATTTTATACTTCTTTCATGAACTTGGTATATGCTTTCATTGACAATTTTTTAAACATAGTGTTCATAAGGATAGTATGGAAATTGTGATTCTTTCTCATGATTTATTTTATAATATTATTATCCATGTGGTTTATAGATACTAAACTTAATTTTTATCATACACAAGGATGTTATAGCTATAGAATCATTTAATTTAAACAATTAAAATAAGTGTAGATAAATAGATCTCACAACTCCCTTATTTGATAAGGTGAACTATTTGGAAATAAAGCATGTGAAGCAATATTAGTTTTGTTCATTATTAAACAACTTATATTGAGATTACACATAACATAAAATATAAGCCACCTAATATGGGAGATGCTTTCATTTTAAATATATCATTATTTATTTTTATCATTAATTTCCATATTTTATTATTATTTATTTCCTTTCTTTGTTTTATGTTTGCATGTTCCTAGTTCACATGAGGATGATACGCAGACAAATTTAGCAATGCTTGTTAACACAAATAAATTTTAATAGGTTTTTTTGATTATGTCACTTCTTCCTTGTTATTTGTATCATTTATACTTGGGCCTTTTTTCTTAAACCATATATGGTGTGATCCCTGTTTCCTATCTATTCATTTAATTTTTTTTACTTATAAATTATTCCATTTTATTATGCCTTGTGTGTTATACTTCACATAATTAAATTTCACATACTATTTTTAGTTTCATTATTACCTTTCCCCACTTGGAGGCATTTGATTCTTCCACTTTTCCTTATTGATATATTTTTTCATGTGATTTTTTCATCTTTTTTAATTTCATATCTTGATATTCTTTGACTTAACCTATATTTTCCATGGCACGGATCATTTACATATTGTATTTATCTTCCAACTTATACACATTTATGATTACTCCTTACCATTATGGTTTTGGTTAGGTTTCTCATGGTTATATGGTCCATACCTAAATATTATTATCTCATTATATTATAAACTTTACCATACTTAGATGACATGATTATAATCCTAATGCTTTATCTTACTCAATAGTTCATTCTTATTATCCTATTTTTCCATACCATACTTCTAAATCTATCTTATTGTATTGAGGGAACCATACCTTCTCCATTAAATATTTTGTCTATTTGGGGAGAACTAGATATTTGCATATACCTTCATGATCACATCATTACTTACCATCTATCTAAACCTTGATACATACCTATGGATGTGATCATTTATCAATTATTACCATATCTACAAACCAAGATATCTCTTACCTCATTATCTAGGAGATTACATAAATTATGATACTATCATGTTTTTTGATCCTACACATTGAGCTTGTATTTCCACATCATAATTTTAAGGTCAACCTTACATTTGGGGATATAATTTCTTCCCCCATAAATTCTACTTATCTAGCCACATATTTAGAATTTACACCAACATCAAAGACACCAAACCTTCCCCCTTACACATTGAAATTACCATATCTTATATCTAAGGAAACCAAAACCTTCCCCACTTTATCAATTACATGATATTTCATGAATTAAGATCTATATTTCTATTTGGGGCACCATATCCTTACCCACACAATCAATTAAATTTTATTCCATTTATAAAAAAAATTATCACCTTTAGGGACCTATCACTCTAACAATCATGTACTCACGTTATCATGAGGTAATATCCATAGTGCCTTATTTATCTACATGGGTGATTTTGACCACTAAGGTCCACATCATCACTTTCATCTACCTATCTTGGGAGAAAATTTATTCCTACACATCAACTCTAGCCCATATACTTACCACACTTATCAATTAATACATTATACTATATTGTCATGAAATTTTTTCATTATCTTTATTTATTTATATGCTTTACACACATAATTATATTCTTAGCTTATATTTACATTTTATGTACTACTATTTCCTCTCCTTCAATTCCTTACATTATATAAATGCAACCAATTGAAGAGGGAATATTGTGTCACTAAGACTCTCATGTTGAGTTACAAATAATTGTCACTATGACTAGACATATCATTACCACATGATAGTGGCATTCAATATTTAATGTTATCATAGGGCTACTAAGCTAGGAAAAGCAATATAAATTTCCACATAGGTGGAATATCTCTAACCCTGATTCCCTTCTCGCTTTATACCAGTTCTTATAATTACTGATAATAATATTTGTATTGAAATTTATTTTATTTCTACTTGTATCATAGAAGCTAATCATGACCTACATTTAACTATTTTGTAGGTTTTTATGGAGTGTCCATGATGATGGATAGGTCCATACAATGGCATTCAATGGATTATATTAATTTATCTGGGCATTAGCATACTCTTTGTGTCTAAATATTTACTTTGCATACATGATTGTGAGTGTTAGGGGAAAATTTCATAACTATGTCACACTTTTACAAAGGAAATGACAATTACAAATATAGTACCTCAAAATGGACTATATAAAATGATGATTCTATTTTTAATTTTAAAATGATATAAACTAATGAAAAGCAAAACTATTAATTTAGTTTCATTGTTATTTTTTTAATTTTAAAAAATTATTTGGATATATTTTTTTTATAAATTTAAGAGAACTTGATTTCTATTTTTTAAAGTAAGGTCAATGAGACCTTGCAAAAAAAGAGCAACAAATATTTTTTCTTTAATTTTTTCCCACAAATGACTTGAAAATATAGTGCATGATTTTTTTTGTTAGAGTATTTATTTTATTTTATTTTAAGCCACACTTAATCAAAACATCATAGTTTTCATAGGACATCAACTTTTGTTTAAATTTTTATCATTTAAAAAAATTGTACCCTTTTGGAATAATTTTCTCCTCTACTGTATTGTATATTTTTTGTAACGCCCCACCACACAAACCCCACAGGACAACTACCAACTAACCAAAGATGAAACATTTTTTTTTTAAAAGATGACATATATGCACTAACCATTAAACTAATTAACTATACAATATTCCATAACAACACCTCACTAGTCCCATGGGGTTACATGGTTGCATTACTTTAAAACATTCCCAACCAATAACATCGTTATAAACTAAATGCCAAGAAAATAAACAATATAATCATACATTAACAAGATAACATAATAATGACATACAACCCTCCATGATCAATAGAGATGAAAAAGATACATGTACATCATTTTATTACATTTCAATTCATAGCTCAATATTACAATTGTGGAACATATTTCCATAGATACAACACATCATGGACACAATAATACATTACATAATGCTTCCCTTATATCAACAAGAAGAGTACATCAAGTACAAGAATAATACATCAATGAAGAATAAGGTACAAGGCATAGAACAGTCTTCAACCGTAGAATAGTCTTCAACCAAGTGAAGCTCTGGAAACTATGCATCTGCTTCCACTCCTCGCTTCATGAACACAACTTGGGAACCCAATGGGGTGTGTAACACATTCCACCTAACCATGTGGACCTGAAGGTCCACCCCCCATGCTAGGAGATGACAAGAAAGGAACCACATCCAAATAGAGGTCAAGTAGTCAAGACTATCACAAAACAACATTGAACCAAAGAAACAACACTCCCAGAGGCAACCAAAGCAAGGGAAGATAAAAAGGTACTATAGGAGAGTGTCATCGCATGGCCTTAAATTAATTATCCAGACAACCTATCACAAGGTTCCACGTCCATCTATGGTTATCCTGACTGCCTATCACAAGGCGTTGCTGCATAGGGTGACTCATGTGGAACCACTTAACTTTTGTGAGGACAAGGCATTGATCTTATCAACTAGGTCTTCTCATCCCATCCTTAGCCTGTGAAAGAACTAACGACATGTGTGAGGCACATAATTAATATTTTTTAGTGTTTAACTATCCAATCCCACTAGTTCATTAATTAAGTTATCACTTGTTTAGAAAATTCTTTCATGGGTTATCCTAACAGCCCCTTTGTGTGCTGGACCCCATGAAGAGCCACTCTCCCTACTGGTACCGAAACCAAATACAAGGCAAGGGGTGTACCTCAACTCACATAAAATCAATGTATACATAACACACAAAATGCAAGGCATGAACCATCTCGCAACCACATTCCATATCATTGAACCAAGTACAAAGGAGGTACCACCTTCCAACATAAATAACATGAATCCAAAGATGTGCCAAACCTTGACAGAGTGCCCAAAAGAATCAAACTTTCCCATAAACCTCTGGAAGTTACTAAAACATCCACCCATTTCTCTGAAACATAAGACCAAGAAACGAGCATAAATCATGGGTTCCTGTGACTCAAAATCAAAACAAAGATAAACCAACACATAATATTAAACTAAACATCATATAACACTTCTTTTGAACAAATAGAAAAATCAAGGATAATCACATTAACCATGAAATTCACTTTTCAAAGAAATCTCACAATATCTAGTAATCATAAAGGCATCACTTCCACATTTTATACTACTAAGCCACCAATCATTAAATCAAATCTATTTAAGTAATACAACCTATTAGTTACCTTAACAACGTACTCAAATTAAAAGACTATATACTACAAATAATGATATTTCAAAGTAAATCCATCACCAACGAACAATCATTTCTATCGAGCCAGATAATTGAAACCCTATTATTGAAATTTCATCATAACTTAATGCTATAGTGACCATAACGTAATTACATCACGAACATGAATACTATGTAGAAGAAAATCACTTCCACTTCAAAAAATAATCAAATCAATTCATCGACGGGAGAACATGATGAACCACAATTCAAAGAATATCAATTTAAGTACTCCTTTTATCCACATATAGTTACTCTAATTACATACATACAAATAAAACAATAACTTTCCTTTCCTTCAATTTAATTAACATACTTAACTAATGACCCAATTATGAATGAATGTAACTCATATCATAGAATTTTACCAACATAAATACTAACTCACAATTGCAATACCTTTCTTTTATAGTGACATAATTACGATTACTTTATAACTCAAATTCTATTTCCTTTACCCATATACCTTACCACATAATTCTCCTAACAAGATCTACTTGGCCAATGAGCCCTTATATGTAAATTTTTTTCACTAACCTATCCACTAACTTAATAGACCTTTGTTGATCTTATTGAATAGAAGGTAATTCAATTATTAATAATAACACAATTTATTAAATGATAATGTATGGTAAATTTCCACTCAATCAATGTATGGAAACTAAATCTGTAAAAAGTGACACTCGACAATAATAAACTTAACTAGATTGGAATAAGATTAATAAAAGGCATAGATTAAACTCAAGCCCTACGACAATATGTACAATGCAACTAATAAGATAGCTTATAAAATTAACAATACCAATTTTAAAATTCTCTTATCATGACTATGAAAGTTAAAATTCTAGTCTTACTAAATTTGCGGTAATTTCTCTAAAATGTTAAGCCATGATAACTCAATACTAAGACAAAACCCTCTTAATATAGACATACATTTACAAAATTAAATAATACACCATAAATAGCCAATCTAATTACATTTTATCTTTGACAAATAAATTGTTTTAATATCGTACCCTTAAATTTCAACGTATTGAAATAATTTCCAAAGAACATTCAAGCTATCAATTTTCATTTTATTTTTGCATCATTATAAAGTATTTTAAAATGATTAAAGAGCTTATATAAACAATATTTTATAACTACATAAAAATACACTTTTACACAACAAATTATCCTTTAATTTCCAATACCCATTCAAGGAAACAATTTTCATATAAAATAAACCTATTATATAAAATACAATAATAAAGGTAAACTAAAATATAAATTCCATAATATGAGTTTATACAACCACTATACAAGTTATAGGCAGTTTAGAATCAATAATAAATAACCACATATTTCAAAATGTTTCCAACTTAATACGAAACAAGATAATCTAAACCAAATTACTTAATCAAATCTTTAATTATCATTTTTTACTTATTTGATTTCCAAAATCTACTATCTTCAAATAAATCAATTTTGGCAGAGATATTCTTCTTCCTAATACCATACATATACACATTCATACAAATAATTCATAACTTTCTATTATTACAAACGAATTCATTTAATATAAATACTAGAAAATCTAAAGTAAATTCTTATTCTTTTCTTTAATTATAGAAACAATACGATCCAATAATAAATAATGAAGGTTATATAAAATAACCATTTTAATAATCAAATACATCTTATTCTAATTCACGATGTAAATATATAATAACTAATTATAAATATATAATAACTAATTATAAACCCCCTACTGTTAGTATCTATTCGAGGCAGCAACATAACGAATATAAATGAAGCTATTGTAGAAAGTCAAGTTTACTCTACTTCGGATTACGAAAGCTACAAACCTGAGAATGTAGCGGATGAAAAGATAAGCATAAAACAAAAGAAGATGCAGACTTTAACTCCTAAGCAGATCCATAAAGAATTAGGAGATAGTCGACCACAATAAGGAGTTCTTATTAAGCGGATACCAAACATATCCTAAATCGATGCCAAGGAAGCTCTATTCAAGAAAACAAAAGCATTGAATATCCAAACATTCATATTGAAGGAGGTTCACTTTTGATTCTTAACTCTTGTAAAGAAAGGAAAATTCAAAATTGGGGTCTTCAATACATTCTTTAAAGAGTATGGGCTCTCCTTGAGAAACTCCAAAATTATATGATCACACATATTTATAGGGAAGGAAACAAGTTAGTAGATTGTCTAGCTAATTTGGGAAGTTTAAAATAGGAATTTCATGTTTCATCTAATGTGTCTTCACTTTCAAATAACCCTCACATAAAAGATCTCATCGATCAGGATACTCATCATATCAACATTAGGGCCTCCTTTTAATCCAAAAAAATAATTTTATATTGTCAAAAATGGTTGGTCCTCCAAAATTTCGCTGACTTGGCAAGAAAATTTGAAGTTGCTAAATTTAGTTTTTCCATGTGATATTTCGGTCTAGGCCATCATTGTATACTATCTTTAAAGGCAACCCCCATCCTCTCGTCAGCGCTTGTGCAGCCCCAATTGGTACCTTTTTGGTATCATCATCCTTCTTTGGGAGATGTGAAATTTTTATGGCCTTATGATGAGACAGGTCAGGTATTATATGGCAATTTACCATTCCAAGTTCTCTCGCCACCCTTTTAACAAATGATGGGGTTTTCCGTCTTGATAAATCTCATGGTACCCATATATGTGTGGCAGTACTCCGTATTTATCTCTTGATGAACTATGGGAGATTTCACACGATTCGGCATAGTGCAAAGGATCCCCATTCATTAATATATCCTTTTTTTCTTTTAATTTCCATTATGCCCTCTGAGAAACGTGCACCTTCGTCATTGAAGCTCACTCGGCTTTAAAATTGCATTTTACTTTTAGTTTCACATATATGTTTTAAGCATTTTCTGGAAATATTATCTGCAAGTATGTTTTGAATTGGGAAATTGATGTATCTTTTGTCATGGACATGGCTACCCACCCATGGGATTTTAGAATTAAATGCTTTGTGCAGCCTTGGGAGCGGCCTTTTGAAAATAGCCTCTCTCAAGAGGATCTTAGCTTGTTATTCAAGATACACTGCATGAGAGCAGAGGATTCAGTTTTGTTAGTGCTTGGTGTGGAGGTCACTCACCCAAGAGCTTGACAGCTTCTATTCCCATCCCAGGTTTTGTCTATCTTCCTATCTAATGCTATGGATTTGCTTCAATCCTTGCAGGAATTAGAGACCATTGTTGAAAAATTTGTGAAACCCTAGTTTTTAGATAAGAATGCTTAATTATCTGTGGTGCAAGATTATAATCTATTTGAAGGGGAGGGTTATATTGGAGGTCTATTTCCCCATGAATATCTTAAGATTTTTTTGGGGTTTCACAAAAAATTTCAAGCCATAAGACTGGCTCTTTAGTATAGAAATGACTATCTTCTTTTAAGAGCCTTAAAAAAGCACTGCAAAAAGGTGTGTGTGTCTATGGACATTGACATTAAAGAAAAATTCTATGTTATCTCTCATCTTCGTGATCATGTGCAGCATCTGCCAATTAGCTTTATTGCAGGTTCGAAGGAAAAAGATCTCTATATTCCTAGGGTTCATGCTTCAGGTGAAGTAGAAAGCTCCAAAGTTTCGCCTCGAAGATTAATTGCAAGGGCCCATGTTGTTACTGAGGATCTTTCAGAAAAGGAGATGGTTCCTTTTTTTGGGATTGATTTCTTTGCCAAAGAAGAAACTCACAGTGGTCAAATTGTAGTATAGGAAGGGCAATCAGAAGCACAGGATGAAAACTCACCGTGCATAAAACACATGGAGGAGTAATTGGGGCAGTGTGTATGGAATTGTTTTGCTTTTTTTGGTAATCTTTAATGCTACTACTCGTTGAGACAAATTTGGGCATGACTGTTGCATCTTGTAGAGGCTAGTTATGATGAAATGTATGCCTCCTCAATCATTTTATGCTTTGAATATATCATGTGGGAAAAAATGATAGGTGGTGACACTGTACCCAGTTATTTTTTGCAAATTTTGCCATGGGTCACCATCATGGGGTGAAATTGTAAAAATCTGTGGGATAATTTTGTAATATGTCGAATGGCCTTGGGCCAAACATTTTGTAATGATATGGGCTATAGCTAGAGGTTTTCTTCCTAGTTCTTTCCTACCGGTATGCCCCTCGAACCAGGATGTACAAAACTATATTTATATATCTATTAATATATTATAGTGGCTACACCATTTTTTCTTATAGAAAAAAAAAATTCTAGACACTAATCTGTACAAAGTGGTATTTTTAGATTTTCATGAAAGTAACCCTAGTTAGAGAAATTTGTTTTTGAGGTTGAATTTTATAGAATTTACCCAAAAATTTGTGTAAAGGTACCATATAGCTCTCCACAAATAGTTATAGACAAAATTGTTTCAACCAAAATAATTTGATTAAAAATGTTCCAATCAAAATATTGCATGTAAATTCTACTTTGCTTGAGTTTAAAATTAAAATATAGCTATTTAATAGATTTAAATGAAAGGATTTCCCCTAAAACTCTTTCTACCACATAGGTGCTAAGTAGTTTTGAGATTTTTTGACCTAAAACCACTTTGTTGATCAAAAGTGTGACACAAATTTAAACTTTTACCTATTATATACTTTGAAATTCATACTTACATAGGAAAGATTGTTAACAGGTATATAGGTTAGCCACCATGAAATTTTTTGACTTAAAATGAAGAATGATCATGGGTAGGAAAGATTATGTACAAGTAATGGAACAATAAATATGGTTCTACAAATAGCATAAAAAATGTTGAGAAGCTAAGAGAGAAACATAGATAGAAATATAGGGGACTAAGGGTTGGCCATACACAATACTAAACTTAAGCGTAAGGCATTAGGGGTTGAACAATGAGTATGATAGGATGGAGAAGTCAAAAAAATACAATGCTAAGGAAGGTGATAGGATGGAAGCATGATAGTATGGAGAAATTTTAAACTTTGACAAGTCAAAAGGAAGAGTGGAGTTTTGGGGAAATTCATACTTAGGAAAGGAAATCACACAATAGACATAAATAGGGAAGACACAAGTACATACCTAATATATACTAACTTAAATTGATTAGAAATGAGACATTAAAAATATTCCCTACTCAAAATTACTTATCATAAAGAAATATTAGGTTCAAATTGTTGTAATTATGTTTTTGTTTGATGTCAAAAGTTTCTGGTGTTGGTCATTGATGTCAACTATTTGGAGATTGTGTGTTGGATTTGTTGGAAGGATGTTGGTGTTGTCATTTTTGGGGAGATAATTGTCAAGTGCTTGTACTAGAATGGATGTGTTGTGATTTAATAAGGTGGTTTGGTGATTTCATCAGTATTAGCATTGATGTCTTGATGGATAAGAGTTGTAGTTGCAATAAGCTCACTTGGTTTTCAAGTGCTTTGGAGAAAATTTGAATAAAATATTTTGTAGTGTGACAAAGGTGTGTTTAGTTTTTTTCTCCACATTTCTTCATGGTTGAAGATATGCTTGTGCGGTTTGGATATGATGATCAAAGGTGTTTAGAGGTTTTATATCCAATTTTTTAGGTTTTGGATCGTTATGTAGTGAAAGTTGTGTTTGATAGTTTATTTGTCTATGTAGAAGGTTGTCTAGGAGAAATGAGATTGTTGTGCATTTCTCCACAGTAAATTTTATTGTCTTGCATATTTCAAAATGTTCTTATATTATTTGTAACTTCCTTCCCTTTGAGGTTTTAGGTGTTGAGGTGTTCTACAAGGTTGATTAGTAAGTTGTGTTATATGGTAGTATGTTTGGCTAAACAAAATGATGGTGTTCTCAATTTCAAGGGGGTTGTGGTAGAGTTGCAAAATATTATGATAATGCTAGAATATTTTAATATTTTTTGTGGATGCTATGAATTGTTTTTGTGTGGTCCACATGAACTATAGAATCATGTATATGGTCACTTGTAGTGTTAGTTTAGGTTTGGTCGACCTAGTGTGCTAGGGCTATTTTTGGAAGTACCTCATGGATTGTGAATGTGTTGAGTAGCATGGTGATGTGGATTTGTGTCCTATTTAACCCTTGGTGTGGTTTTCTTTTCATTTCTTTTGATAATGGAGGTGTTTGGTATCAACCCATTTTGGTGTTGCACGTTTTAGGTGCATATGTTTCATTAAGGCCAACCTAATTGAGATTGTTTAGGTTTTGGATGGTATATATAAGCAAGGTAATTTTTTGGAGATGTGAGTGGATCTATAGAATATATGTGAAGGAAACAAATTTTATTAAGTGTGGTGATTTGAGTGTGAGATTAATGCCTATGACTCCAATGTGGTGAGCAGAAGGGTCTATATTTGTAGTGTGCTTAAATTTTCTATATGCAGTGAGCCAAAGGTTGCAGATGGCATAAGGTTTTAGTGGTGGATTCCTCTTTTTTCCTTAAGATAGTGAATCTCTTTGTAACAATCTTCTTCTATCTTATTTCTTCTTGGTAGTGAGCCTAATTGTATTTGGTGTTACAATTCATATATATGTGAGCTAATCCTTATTATTTTTTTTACCTTCTTGGTTTTTCCATGTTCATATGGTGTTCTTATGTGTTGAAGGATGTATTTTCATTATTATTTCATGTGTCTACATTCTACTAATGCATGTTAAGGGTTTAATGGTTGATAAGGGTTTGAAAAGATATTAATGGATTGAATGTTTTTAAGTATACAAATAATTCATCACCCCCCTCTTAGTTGTCCCATGCATATAATAATTGGTCTCAAAGTTGTGGTTCCCAAGAAGAATCCTAACTTCTTGAGGTTGATCCAGATGACACACTATCAAAGTTCCTATGTTCAATGGAATAAATTATGCTTACTAGAAAGCTAGGATGGAGTTCTTTCTAGTCTCTCTTGGATTTGGTGTTTGGTAGTTAGTTGAAAAAGGATATACTATTCCTATTGCTAGTCCAACAAGTGATGATCATGAGATCAAGGATTATGAAAACAATGGTAAAGAAAGAAATGTGGTCTTGAGTGGTCTTTCTGATTTTAAACATGGAAAAGTGATAAGTTTGAAATCTACTAAATAAGTCTGGATAGAACTAGAGAGTATTTATGGAGATGATAAAGTCAAACAAGCAAAGATGCAGAAATACAAAGCCAAATTTGAAACCCTAAGGATGTATGAAGATGAAGATATTACTATTTACATGCTTAGAGTTGATGAAGTTGTCAATGCCATCAATGGTCTTGGTGGAACATTGGAGGAAAGTGAAGTTATGAAAAAGGTATTAAGAACTCTTCCTAAATCTTATGGCTCTAAAGTTTTTTCTATTGAGGAAGCTTGAAATTTAGATAATACCTCTACAAATCAAATGTATGGTGCTTTAAATTATTTTGAAATGAAAAAGTTTTTTCAAGACGCTACAAGTAAAGAAACTGCCTTTAAAGTTTGTAAAGCAGAGAAGAATGATGAATCAGATCCAAATGGTCTTGATGAGATAGAAGAAAATTTTGTAAGGAGATTAAAAAAGGGCATTGGAAATACAGAGATAAGTTACCCTTTAAGTGTTTCAATTGTGGAAAGATAGGTCATTATGCTTCTAAATGTCCAATCAAAGTTACAAATGACAAACCTAAGGATCATAAAGGAAAATTTGTTAAGAAAAGTTACTATGTTGAAAGAGATAATGGTGTATCTAATGATGAATAATTTGACTATCTTTATGAGGACAATGATGAATTATTTTTCATGGCTCTAAAAGTTGGAACTAATTCTACTAATATTGAAAGAAATGTGAAATAAATTGCTTCGATAATAGGTCATAACATTGAAGAAACTATGTTAACTAATTTTCATGCAAGAGATGAAAGGAATTATTGGATCATTGATAGTGGATGCTCAAATCATATGGTAGGCAATAAGAGTAATTTTGTTAAACTTCAAAAATATGATGGTGGTCTTGTTAAGTTTGGTGATGATACATCTGCTAAAATTTGTGGAAAAGGTTCAATTAGTTTTGATAGAAAGCATGATATAGATGATGTTATTTATGTCAAGGGTCTCTAAAATAATATTCTAAGTGTAGGATACATGTGTAGCAAAGGATATGATCTTGTGTTTCAGGATGGTAGTTGTGAAATCAAAAAAGGAAGCTCTGGTACTCTGATTGTTGCTAGAACAAGGACAAAAGGTAATGTTTATCAGCTCAAAGGTAGTGGTGCTAAATGCTCTATGTCTCAAACTAGTGAAAGTTGGATATGACATAGAAGAATGGGTCACATCAATTTTGATAGCCTAGTGAAGATCAGTTCTACTGAAGTTGAGAGATATTTTCCAACGATTACAAAGCCTATCAATGCAATGTGCAAGGAATGTCAATTTGGAAAGAAAACTAAGGAGAGGTTCAAGACAAAGGAATATTCTACCACCAGTCCTTTGGAGTTGGTACATACAGACCTGTGTGGACCTACCAAAATAAGAAGCTCATATGGTGATAGGTATTTATGATATTGATTGATGATTATTCTAGAATGAATTGGGTGACATTTCTTGAAGATAAATCATAAGCTCTAGATAAGTTCAAAGAATTTAAGTCTGGTAGAAAATGAAATGGATGTGAAAATAGAATTATTAAGATCTGATAGAGGTGGTGAGTTTACTTCAAATGAGTTTCACATTTTTTGTGAATATCATGGAATAAAGAAGAATTTTTCATCTCCTAGAACTCCTTAATAGAATAAAGTTTTGGAAAGGAAGAATATTATAGTTTAAGAAGCTGCTAGGACAGTGATGAAGGAATCAAATCTACCAAATGTCTATTGGAGAGAATCAATCCACACTACAATCTACATTCTTAATAGAGGTCGAGCAAGAGTGAATAGTTCAAAGACTCCCTATGAGTTATGGTATGGTAAACCTCCTACTGTAAAGTATTTTAGAGTTTTTGGAAGAAATTTTGATATTAAAAAAGATGAAGAAAACTTAGGGAAGTTTGATGCAAGATCTAGTGAAGGAATCTTCCTTGGATACTCTACAAGAAGCAAAGCTTATCGATGCTACAATAAAAGGCTAAAGAATATTTTTTAAAGTGCAAGTGTTAAGGTGGATGAAGAACCACTATAGAGTTTAATACCGATAGAAGGATGTGAATTTGATGAATCCCCTTGCAATGAAGAATAAAAGGATGAAGAGAAGGAAAAAAATATGATAGTTGAAGAGGAAGAAGATCTAGAAAAGATCCCTAAGACTCTTAAGTATGTGCAGAAGAATCATTCTGAAGATTGGATCATTGGAGACAAGAGAAAAGATGTTTTGACAAGGAAGAAAGTAGCTATGATAGTAGAACAAGTAAATTTATGTTTGATTTTAGAGGTGGAACCTAAAATAGTGACTAAATCATGTAAAGATGAGAATTAGATCAACACTATGAAAGAAGAATTGGAAGAAATTAAGAAGAAACAAATTTGGGAATTGGTCCCAAGACTAGAAAATAAGAATGTGATAGGAACTAAGTTGGTTTTTAGGAACAAACTGAACAAGGATGGAAAAAAATTCATCAACAATGCTAAACATGTGTGTAAGGGCTACTCACAAGTAGAAGGAATAGATTTTGAAGAGACATTTTCTCCAGTGGCAAGGATGGAAGCCATTGGAATGTTTTTGGATTTTGCAACACAAAGACTTCAAAGTATATTAGATGGATGTAAATTCTTCATTCTTGAATGGTGAGTTGGAAGAAGAGGTATACATTTGTTTGAGGGGGAAATCTACAAGTGTAAATAAGATCAAAACAAAGAATAGAATGCTAATCTAATCCAAAATAATGATCAAGATTCATTCCTTCACTCATGAAATGAGTGATTAAGAACACCAAATTCAAGAAATGTAAATGAAATAAAGAAAGAAAAAATGAATTCACTTAAAAAAAATCATTACCCATCCCATGTCAGAGTGTATTCACGAAGATGTGGTTGCTCCTATCAATTTGAAACCTCCATTATTGTGTGTGAGAGCTATGAAGAATGTGTGTGTGTTGTTGATCGAAGCTATTGGTTGAAGCTTTGTCAATTTTGACTTGACATTACTTTGTTACATAAACTATATTGATTCTCCTATACTTTTTTGTGAGGAAAAATGTTTGTCATATAGAATTTATGATTTGAAATGAATGCTCAAGATCATGTAGTAGAATATCTTGATCAACGGTCAAAACATGTTGAGAGGATTTAGATGGGAATAATATGTGAAAATTAATTATGTTATTAGTGTGATTGAGAAATAGATTGAATAATTTGTGGGATTGAAGAATAGATTGATCTATCAGTAATATAGATTGATCAGTTAGACAATCAGAATGAGCAATTGGTGGTTCATAATTTACTCAATCCTTAAAGTGGGTGAGGATAATTAATTAATTGATTTAATTAATTAATCCCTTTCGGAGTTGAACATGTAAATCAAGTTCAACTTTTGTAAACAAAGCTGCATTAGATTGATTTGATTTTTGATGATGTTTTGAATAGTCTATTCAAATTATTCAAATTTGGAGGGGAAGTGTCATAATTAAATTACTATGATTTAATAATTCAATTAACTTAGGGGAATAAAGTGAATTAGTGACATAATTAAATAATTGGCGATATTTAATTAATCAAGAGGAATAATGTTAGATTAGGAATTTATTAAATAAATATAGTTTATTTAATTGCTCAAAATTGATAAAAAGGTGAATTAATTAAATAATGTCGTATTATTCAATTAATAGTAGAAATTAGGCTTTTAGGACTTTATTAAATAAATTATAATTTATTTAATTTGTCAAAAATGATGAAAAAGTGAATTAATTAAATAATGTTGTATTATTTAATTAATAGAGGAATTTAGGGTTTTCGATGCTTTTGATGTCAAATGTAGTGATATTTGCTAATAATGATGATAATGATGCAAGAATGTCATTTAAAGTGTGCGATAAGTGTTAGGTCAATTTTACATGTCTACATGTTGCCCCTCTTTGAGACAAAGTATTGGTTGCTTTGTTTCAAACATTCTGATGTTTAGATTAAGTTTTGAAAAAATTTATATACCCCATTGTGCCCCGATGGTTAGCGGAATGATGGTAGGACTCTAGGCTGCCCCCTCGAGCGGTTGGCCAATAATTGCAATTTTGAGGTCAGGCTCACGACATTGTTCTATTTTAGTTTTGATGCATAGAGAAAAAAATTAAGTGTATAGGTATTTTTTTTCTCATTTGAATGTTCCTGGGAGGTCCTAATTTTATCCTAGGAAGGTTTCCTAATTAAAAAATAGGGTTTTGAAGGGTTAAAATAGGTAATTAAGGGTTTAATTACCTCATTTGCACTTCGAGCCTATAGTGATTTCTTGCTTCTGGTTTTCTCATTTTTTTAGTTGTCAAGGAGCAATGCCAAGGATTTGGGGAGCCCCACATCACGCAAAATTGGTTTGAGAGTTTGGATGGCCTGCAAGCATCGATGCCCTGGTATGTACCCTCTTGATTTTCAATTTTGTTTTTTTGTGTTCCTCTAATTAATGCTTTAATTCAAATGAGTCAAAAGCACAAATTTTAAGATTTTGGTACTATTGATTTGATTTGGGTGCCTTGCTTCTATGAACTAGGCACTTCTACTATTTTTCTACACACTTGACTTCATTTTGTGCCTTTGACCTACTTTGTCTATTTTGATTCTAGCACTTTCTCTGTTTAAGCGCTTTTGACTACTTGTTACTATTTTGGTTGCTTTTATGATCATTTTTTGCCTTTGAAAAAAAATCTCACTTTTGACTTCTATATCTTTGAAAAATATCCTCGCTTTTGAAAAAAAAATCGATTTTGACTCTTTTGAAACCCAAGTCTATTTGTTCATCGTTTTTAGGTTCGTTTTTCATTTTGAGATTGAATCCTTAACATTGTGAGTTGAATGATTTTAGGTGGCCCTTAATCCACTCCAGTCGAGGGAGAGATGACCACGAGATCTATTTGACTTGATCGTTGGATTTCATGAGCTAGAGCGATATTTCCTATATGTTGTCGAGTTACGTTACATTTGTTACATGCCCACCATCTGGTGTCATAGTGCGATGATGACTACACTCACAAAGAGGTGGAACTAAGAGACCTCTTCATTTCATTTACCTACATGGGAGGCCACCATTACTCTTGAGGATGTGTGGAGGATCCTCTATATTCCTATTCATGGTGAGCTCATCACATACTCCATTCAACGAGGCACACGTGCTATGTGTCGCATTCTTTGTGTAAGGCATCTTGAGGTTCGACAATTGGAGATTGTTTTAGTTGATTTTTTTGGCAATGCTTATCTCATTTCACTTGTTCTCTGTGGCTTGGTATCAGGGTTGGTTGTTCTTCTTACCCAATTTCACAATTACCTAATCAGGTAGAGCTCTTAAATTTTTTCAAATAAAAAGTATGGTTCATTTTAATGATACTATATTTTATTCATGTATATAACAAAAAAATAGCAGATTACATTATTGAATTGCATTTATGCTTATGCATACAATATAAAAAATATTGTACAAATATTTTTAGAAAAGGTAATCTTTATTGACAATATAAATGTGTAAGATCTCACACAAACCATGAGACTAAGTGGTTTAATGCAAAGGGAGGAAAAAAATATATATTTATAGAAATAAAAGGAAATAAATGCACATATGGTGAAAGTTGATTCATCATTTCTTGAATGATGAGTCCTAGTCCTAGTTGAGTTTCTTTATGTCATCTTTCATCCTATGTTTGTCTTGTATCGAGCTTTTGTTTCCTTGCTGCTCCTAATTGCCTGCATCTGAGAGAGAGGTTTTAGTTAGAGAAATAAAAAGTCATCAAAAAACATATGCACATTCATCTATAAACATACAATTTGATCATTATGAGCACTAAAATAGTTTGCATCATGAGGATGTTCAAGAAAGAAATAAGATTATCAAACACATCTGTCATATGCACATATTTCTCTAACATGTTTATTCACTGTGCAGATACAAGTACATAATTCATTACTATTTCATCATGTTCAAAATTTCAGCATGTGGAGTAAAATGTGGCTCCCATAAGGGTTGAGCCTAGCATACCGCCCCTCTTGTGTTTTAAGAAGGGTGGGGGTGTAAGTTCATCTCATTTTTTATTAATTGAATAGGTAAACATCACTCATGATAGTGAGTTGGTAGGTCACTGTCATAAATGACATATACCGGCTTAATTGATTCATCATGTTAAAGCAGGATAATGAGTCATGTTAAAAAAAAAACAACAAATTATTTGATTAAGATGGTGGCGATCATATCAAGGTGAAGTAATATGTATGGAATCATGACCACTAGTGAAGGACACTCTTATCATGAGGAAGACTTCAAAAGAGGAAAATGGAAATGGCATCCCATGAGGATGGAAGAAAACCATTCATGCTTAATGAAGACAATGTATGATAGAAATTATTGATCTCATTCACTAAACAATTTATATGATGGAAATGATTGTAGGATCAAGCTTCCTGAAAGACAATAATTTTCAAATCAAAATCACAAGGAATATGAATGATGAAACTTCAAAGAATTCAGGCTATGACATAATCCTTGTGACTGTGAAACAAAAAGAAAAAGAGTTGCATGAAAAATTTAATACAGTCTAAGCATTGAAATATGTTGGCAAGTGTTGTGTTATACCTAGGACTCAGAAATTCAATCTAGTGTTAAGCTTCTATGGTGTTGATAATAGAGGTGCTATTAAGAGGACATACCACATTTTAGCATGATAGTTTTATGACAAGAAAGAAGTATAATTTTATGAATTATGAAATTTTAGGGAAGGATAAGCTTGAAGTAGTTACACAGGTTTTTGAATGCTACCATATTTTCTTCATGCATAATAAGGATCTAAGAGTGCATTTGAGTCTATCAAAGTATCATCACCTGTTTGGAAGGATTAGTAGTAGTGGATGTGTTACAAAAAAAGGCCTATAATGAACTATGCTATAAGAGCATGAAATGTATGTGAGTATTATCGTCTACTACCCTTGAAAGATTAGGAAAATTGAAGCAACAATGAAATGAAGAGTAAAATTTACTCATAATAATGATGGTTCTGAGTATTCAGAAAAGTCACTGAAAGACGTAAACAAAGTTTTGAGTATTTTCCAAGTCTATATGTGGGGTTTTAAGAGCCCTCAGAACTACATGCCAAATCAATCTTCCACTGAAAATAACAAGTATCTAGGCCAAGCTATGAAAGTTCCCAGAAGAATACATGGTTGCGACTACAAGAGCTCCATCCAAGTTTTCATTCACAAAGAATGAAAGAAAGAAAATATAGAGGTCGAGGGTTTCCAAAAAATAAATAATAAATCCCTCAATTTATTTACAAACATGAAGAATAAGGACCCAACCAGTACTATTCAAAAGAGATAGGGTTTCAAGTGGGGTGAACCTTCATGTATTCCATTGAAGGGGGAGAGCCTCGAAAGACAAGGAAACAAGTATGGTCGTGGCCATAATGCAAGAATGTATTTTTTATTTGTAGTGGAAGAAGGAACAAAAGAAGTAACATAGGAAATTAATTTTTTTGCAAGTAGGGCCGAGAGTCTAAAAATCTATAGGAGAAGTCATTAAAACTTGCCAGAGAATCCTTGGTCATGGCCAGTATTTGCAATAGACTAAAGAAATAAACAGATGAATTAAGCATTATATAGAAAACACCAAAGTTTCTACGAGGAATAAAAGGATAATATTCTAAACAACAACATGTAGTCGCGACCATTGTAATCAAATATATTTAATTTTCTTTGCAAAAGAAACAAAATATATATATGAAACTGCAAGGCTTGAGGCTTACCTAGCTAGTCTTTTCTTGTTCTCCAAATTTTTTTGCTAGAAAATGATTTTATAGGGGCTCAAAGAGTGGTCTCCATGGAGGCTAGGTATAGAGAAAGCAATAGAAAGATAAAAAAAATGAAGGATGCATCATAAAAACTTATAGTAGTTGTGGCCTGCGAGGCCCAAAATCATTGATGGAGAAGCTTCTATTCAAGATTTTCTTTCAAAAAATGACTTACCAGAGCTCTCAAAGGTTGAGATTTGTTAGGAAAATGCAAGAAGAGTCTCTGTGATTCAGGAAATCTGCCATGAAATGCCTTCTAAACTACTATCATGAAACCCTCATTGTGTCAGCGACCAGGTTTCTTCCCAAAGCTTTGAATACAAAATGAAATGAATGTTTCATTTTTGCCTTTGTTTTGTTTTAGGGTTTGTAACCCTGAAGTGGCCGATGGGAAAACTTGGTATTTTTTGCCATGTTTAAAAAAAAAAGAAACTCAAGCTAATACGTCCCATTGGCTAAGACTTTAAGCCTTATGCCTTATGCCTTGTGTATGCCATGTTGAAAATTTTGACTTGTATTTTCACCTTGACTTGCATATAAAGGTCGAACTAGAACCTCTTTTAATTTTTTCATTTGAGTTAGATGTAAATAACATTGACTTTAATGATGATATTATAAATCATTAAGTCATGTGACTATTTTAATGCAAAGATAGGGTACGTACCTTTTGTGCCTTTATGAGTATTGTTGAGGATTTGTTACCTTTTACAAGCATATAGGGAAGATGAAGATATGATTGAATTTATGATATGCCAAGCATATTAGAGGATATTAAAGCAATTTCCCAACATAAGGAGAGCATATAGGGGCTTTTATTTGCTTGTTTGACCAAAATTTGAGCAAAATTAGGGATGTTTATGGTGGATAAAGTCATGCCTTAACTTTTTCTACATTCTAGAGCCTTGTTGGTGTAATGCCCCGCCTTGCAACCCTAAAGGAAGTTGTAATTAACAACTTAAGCGAACCAATTTTTTTTTATAAAGTGTAGTTAACATACACATTCACTTACTAATTAACAACAACCTCTAAGGCTACAAGGTTAGGATTAATTAAACCCACACATACATATTACATATAACCAAAGCATTATGAGCTTTATAAAATAAACATCATACATCATAAGAATACCACATAACATAATAAGATATTCAACCAAGATACCATCTCATAATTATTACCTTAATCCAATAGTTACAACACTCATCCCCAGAAAGAGACAATAGTACATAAGATTACAATTATAGAATTCCACCTCATAAACATAAGAGGGGTAAAATAACTTATACAAATTGGAATATTACAAAGCAAGAATAACACAAGAACTTGAGCCGTCCATCTAGATGTCTCGCCACCAAGTACTGAAGATCAATGGGGACCCAACGGTTTTGGTGCATGTTCCACCCAACCAATGTGGTACCCGAAGGCCCACCCCCCATGCTAGGAGATAGTAACAAGGTAACATGGACAAAGATCTACAACCACTAACCAAAGGCAGACTCATACTAACTCATATTGATATAACCAAGCAAATGAACTAACAAGTACAACTCAATCACCATACAAGTACAAATCAAGTACAACTCCAACATCACTGACATAGGTCACATTGCTTCTAGACATAATATTAATCAAGTATGTTCACCGAACCATACACATAACACAATTAAAAATAGTTGTCTTAGATAGAGTGTCATCCTAATCATCTAAATATTGTTTTAGTTATCACTTGATTAAATAACTTACAATGAGTTATCCTTGACACCACTTCGAGTGTCGGCCCCCGTTACAAGCCACTCTTCTACTAGACAACACACACACACCATCCAAACGTCAATGAAACCAAGGTGCAACAAACAAGATAACATGTCTACTCCTTTCTCAGGAGGTGACAAAGATGAACCCATCTCCAAACACTGGAGGTAACATCTATAACAGAACCGCTCCTGACTAGGAGACGCAATTTACAAAAACCACTCCTTTCTCAGGAGGCAACAAGATGAAACCACATAACAAGGTCACTCCATACAAGGAGATACGGATCCCATAATCCGCTCCTAAACCAAGGAGGTACAAACATCCTTGTTCATGAAAACCGGGTACTAACATAGACACAACCTCATGCACTATCAAGAGAATTCACAATAGGTTGACATCACAACGACAACCCTCACAAACAACAGACCATCTGGAAGACTTATAAACTAACAAGTATTCAACTCATTCTCAAAGCATAAACACAAAAGACATAATCATTGAAGGCAATAGAAGAAACTACATTTGGATACTCTAAATCCATTTCTCAATTACGTAATTCATTATATCGATAAAACTGAATTAAGAATTCATCTTTTTAGGTAGGGGAGAAATAACACTAATATTTAGTTCTCTAATTGCTCTTAACAAAATAAGTATTTTCAACTATAACTCAAAACATTTCGCTTTAAATTAAATAACCAATTGCCCTTGCAAATTAAATCATTATAAAATTAATCAAATTAACATTTGGTCTCTTCCATAACTTATTGTGTTAAAATAAGATCAATATTTGGACTATAACCCAATATCATATATATATTTTTCCAATTAAATCAAATTAATAATTGGACCTTTTACACATGAATTTAAATTTCACAATTAAATCTTAAATTATGCATTCTTTAAATCAGATATTTAACTCCTTCAATTAAACTTTAACATGCCATTTTAGAATAAACAATAATTTCCCCATATGTTTATAATTTTATTTCCACTAATCTAATATGCAAATTTTATTTAAAATAATATAAATAAATATAATACTTTAATATTATAAATTATAATATAAAATATTATTAAATAATATTTTAATATTATAATAACAATACATAAAATATTAATATTTATAAATATCAATTTATTATTATTTTATTATTAGAGCAGTCATGGGAAAATAACTTAATAGTAGTCTCATGTTTCAAGAATAACTCAAAAACTATGATCTAGGTATTTGTGATTTTTTTACAAGGATAAGAAAATTCTAAGGTGCAGAAACCCTTTACATTTCCTAACAACCCAGTTTGTGTAAGTGGAGTTATACACGACGCAACCAGACCATTTTACCATGAAAAATATAACTACCCTGTGGATTTTAAAATCCGATTTTTAATAATAAATAGAGGGTTTCATTTTCTAAAAAAATTCTAAAAACATTGCTCAATCTCTATGTTTGAATCCAAAACAAAATAATCGATTTCCTCAAACAAATTAAATTCAACCGAGGTTTTCACAATTTTCACTCAAGAATTTTCACAAAACAAAAGCTGTAAATTTATTTGATTCTTTTCTTCTAACAACAAATTTATTTTCTAAAACAGATTTAACAAACAAATATTTAATCACTACTATTTTAAAAACAATCAAGAACAATAAAAACACAGAAGAAAACCTGGCTCAAGAAGCTACAGGAAGAGATGAATTTCTACTGCAAGCCTCCTCCAAAGATTTCCTAAATTTTCTTCAATCATCCAATGAATCCAATCCAAAACCCAACAAATGCAGACAATCTTTCCTCCAATCAATTCTACAATCAAACTTTCTTCAAACCCTTCCTTTGTGCAATTTTTTTCAAAATTTCTTCTTTGCTGTAAAAATGAATTTTTCTAAAAACTTTTCTGCCCTGAAATTAAAACATGCCTTCCTTATAAATCAAAAATACCTAACATAACCCTAATTCACATTACATGCAAATTAGATATTAATTTCAATTTCAATTTTTACAACCCTAATTCACATTGCTTGCAAATTAGATATTAATTTCAATTTCAATTTCATTTTTTCAAAAACCCACTTTTAATTTAAAATGCTGGAATTTGAAATAATAAATTAATTTCCAAAGTTGAAACTCATTTCCCAAATAAACATTTAATTACAATTTCTAATTTAATTCCCACACGTTGAAATTAAATTCCAAAATTAATTTTAATTTTTTTATTTCCTTTCATTTTCTTGCATCACGTTTAATTAATTAATTTAATTATTTAATCACTAAATTCAACCCCCTTGGATTAAATTTAATTGATTAAATAAATTAAATATAATTAATTAATTTTAAATATAAACTTTTATCCACATTGCATTATTTAAATTAAACAATCATCAACATGATTTAAATGCAATTATTCTAAATATCTATTTCCAAATCAAGAATCCTTCAGAATTAAATAACATTAAAGCAAGACCGACAATGACTTGACACACACGACTGACGACACACTAAGGCTAGAGTGTAAACTTGACACATGTTACCTAGCTACTATCTTCCATTCAACTTAAATGTTGGATCGACACGCTCAAACCTGTGAACCCAGGTGGAGTCGATGTCATGTACCTGCAATCCTGCAACCAAGTAAACAACATCATACAATATATCCAACATATAATACACACCGTGAAGAAGGAATTACGGATTCATAGGGCGCTTGCAAGCAAGTGATGCGAACCCGTCTTCTTCACCAATACACTCATCGAAACTGACACTTCCATCATAATTCCAATAGTCTCATAATAACATCTCATGCTAACTCTACAACATCATTAATCCATAATGCATGTGAAACAATAATTAGATCAACACATCACACAATAATAGTTGTCGCTCAATAGTAGCAAACAAAACATCATAACAAAATGTATCCAGTATCACGGTAACTGCAACCAAACATAACATAAAGCAAACTGAATAAGGAGCAAAATGGAGGGGTATTATAGTTGGAGTTGACTTGCATGCTAAATTTGGGGATTCTTTGTTGCATGTGACCCCAACTGCTTCTATAGCCCTTTTTGGTGGAACTACTTGGAGTTGATGCATATAGTCTCACTTTTGACCCATTTTGGAGTTAGTTCTTATCTTTGTACTTTCTGATACTTAGTGACTTTTTAGTCCTTTTGTAGAAAGAAGCATATTTATGTAACTCAATTTTGGATATGAATTTAGAAAATACCTTGGATATCTATGTTTGAAGCTTTTTGCATCTTATTCTTTCAATCATTGTGTACATTTGATCGATTGATCAAGCTATCTGTGAAGGTATTGTCTATTTCCTGATAACTTTGTCTCAGTTTTGGTACCTTTATGCAAATAGTGTATTAATGCAGGTTATTATTTGTGTCAAATATGTAAATAATTTCTAGTTGTAAAGATATATTCCTTCAATAAATTTGAGCATTAAGACCTCCGTATAAAATATTTATGAAAAATACATGAGAATGAGTTGTGCAAGTTTTTTTTTAGTCATTATAAGCAAGTGTCTATTCTCTACATTTTTAGGTCCTTGTCAAGTTGGTGTATCACTATAGGGTTAGTTTTCATTTTTACAACATTCCTTCTTCCCTTTTCCTCAGAATTTTTTATTATAGCATTAAACTAGGTGATAACCAACTAGGAGGACCAACTCTTCAACTGGAGCCTTGATCTCAACATTCATAGCCCACACTCCGGAGATCATTCCCATGTTTCAGAGGGTGGTTGAACTTAGTTCAACAAGGGTGCACACACTTCATTGATAACAATTCTCAATGAGAGAGTTCATTAGTTTCTTATGGGATGGTACATATGCATCGATCAAATGTTCGAGCATGGGACTAGATATGCTTGAGGTCCATGTCTTCTCGACCACCTATATAGATATATGCATGAGGTTGTGTATTATGGTAGGAAATCTATTTCTACTAGTGTCACCCTTCTTCATGTATGGGAATGGGAGCATATCTCAGTCATGTGGTCTGATGGTATATTGGATCCTACTATTGATGATCTATATTCTTATCGCTATGGAGATTTTTTACATTATACATTTCCTAGATAGCTTCCATACTGGTGTCATGTATTCAATGATATGCCAAGTTTTTT
Source organism: Sequoiadendron giganteum (assembly GCA_007115665.2). Classification (NCBI taxonomy): domain Eukaryota; kingdom Viridiplantae; phylum Streptophyta; class Pinopsida; order Cupressales; family Cupressaceae; genus Sequoiadendron; species Sequoiadendron giganteum. The sequence goes on along the minus strand of CM021104.1, from coordinate 246,573,264 downwards.
GTGGAGACCCTATACGGATTGTGAGGCATGGCTTGATGATCAAGAGCACTTGGTGTATTGCAGATAGACTAGATGGGTGATCAATTGCACACACTCTCTTTTGGAGAGGTGTCCTCCTAATAGGGTTTGCAAATATTTTGAAGAGAGATAGGGTCACTTTCTGGATACTTATGAGGCTCGGTTTGGTTGGAACACCAAAGAGGTCCATGTTTGGGGTTCATAGGCTGATCAAGATGCTATTGTTGCTTCATTCAAAGCTCTTGCCCCAATTGAATGGGGTTGGCCAGTGGGTTTAGAATATTTGGGTACTATACTTGATTATGATTAGTAGTGGGAATGACGCCTTCCTTTATGATTCACAGATCCTAGTGGTGATCCTACAGTGGGAAAATCAAGCATCATAGGTCACTGAGGTGAGAGAAAATGCTTCAAGATTCTAGTAGAGCAGCTTGGTAGGGCTTGATAGGATGGTGCCCAAGGTAGAAAGGGTGATTAGATGCAGGATCAGGGACAAGTTCTAGGTCCCCCTCCACCACTTTGGGATGGAGATGCATAGTTAGCTACATAAATAGTGTGGAAAAAGGTCATGGAGGCACAAATTATCAATCTCACTATAGAGTGAGACAGTTTGAGGGTGGAGTGAGAAATAGAGATTGGGCATCATCTTGTTGTTGAGACATAGTTGCAGGATATTATCACTGAGAGGGATAGTATAAGGACATATTATCACAGTCTTCGTGCTAAGAAAGATCAGTTGCTACAAAGGGCTACCTATTACCAGACTTCGTATGATGCCTTCATTCCTTGAGCACAACGATGGCCAAGGTTTGGAGATCCTAGTGTTGTGGGGGTGGTGTTGAGTTAGGTGGGCACTCTTTTAGATAGCCAGATCCAAAGGGTGATCCATAGCCTGGTCTTTAGAGTCCTCCTCTTCCTGTCGAGGAGTGTCATATTTGTACTTGATCTTTATTATGTTTGTTAATCAAAGACTCATATTGCATACATGATTTTGTATAGGTATATATTCATTGGCCTAGTCGAGGCCTCATATATATGTATTATTTTTGTATTATCTGATCACACTTGTTCCCATGATGATGATGTACTATGACATTATCATTTTCTTTAATGATGATATATATGAGATATACATGCTTCAATTCGGCTCATTATATGTCATGTGATGATTATGGATGACAATGTGATGATGTATGTTTACACATGTTTATGTAGTTTTCTGATGTATGCATATGATGTGGATGGATGAATTGATCATATTTTATATCATATGATGCTTTGTTATTTATATGATGGATGTATGTCAACTATACATGATATATGATGTTTTAGCTGGTTTATTATCATCATGATATGTATTGATGACATTGTGAATGAAGGATGAATATGTGATACTAATGATATTGTGATGCAAGATGAATGTTAGTTAGAAGAATTTTTTATGATGGATAAAAATTTGATGTTTTTAGTGGTTGATGAGCTACTTTTTCTTTGCTCGAAGACTTCACATTTTGAACAATCTTGTTTGATGTAGCAAATATATACTATGCACCAAGGTATTAATGACCAAGGTGACTTTGTATCCATTGCATGGAATTTGTCTCAACATATAAATAATGTTCTTGCTCATACCAAACATACATAAACTTTGTTTAAAATATATGGTTGGAGTGTGTTTAAAATTTTTTGAACTAGTTTACATAGAGAGGTATGAAATACATAACATGCAACTGCTACACAAACTATTTCAAAAAAAACTTCCATACACTTAATAAAGAAATTATTCACCATGATAGTATTAAAAAAACATCTTACAAATAGAAAACTGAAATGATGCTCAATTTCCCCCATTCCTTCTTCTCTAAATCCTTATGGATATCCTCGAGAGATCCTTGAAATGAGTCAATAAAATAAATCATAAAAAATAGGACTATAAAAAGATACAAACAAATTTTTAGTATCACTTTCCATATCTATTTCGGGTGGGGCTATTATTTGGTGTTGATCATGTCTATTGTAGGAACATATCCGTTAAGGCATATCTCAGGATATTGTTGATGACTTTTCAAAAAGATAGGTATTTACTACTCTGGCTTTGTTTTAGTCTATTTTTAATCAAAGCTTTGTGATTATTTTCTTGAAATTTATAGCTTTAGATGTTTATGTTGTTTGTTTGTTTTTCTTGTCAAAGAGTGAAGATGACGATTTGTTTATTATGGGTGAAAATTTTATTGTGAATTGTGATGATGGAGTAGGAATTTTATTTATTTATTTATTTTTGAGTTTTTAAGATGTTTTGTTGTTTTTAGGGGACTAATCCTAGGGCCTTGGGGCTCATTAAAGGTAAGCCTTGCCTATGTTGTACACGTAGAGGCTCGTAGTTTTCTTGGTTTGATGTTAATTATGTTTTTGGTATTTTCTATTTTGCGAATGTTTTTGAATTTTGAATTTTACCAAAGTTTTAGGGGTTGATTAGAGGTAAGCCTTACCTGCATTTTACATGCAGAGACCACATAGTTTGACCAATTGACTCAAATCATAAAATTTGTTTTTGGGATTCAAATGACGACTTACATTGATATTCCACTTCTGATTCTAGAGGATATGTTGTGGGAAATATACTTGAACTAGCCGTGAGGTTCAAGAAAATTTTGATATCTTAGAATTTGTTGAGTCAAGGAATAATCAAAGTTGTTTTTGATTTTGTTGTTTTTTGGATGCTTTTGATTTTTTCTTTTCTAGATTTTATTTTTTATTTATTTTTGGACCATGATAGGATGCATAAATATCTAACCCATGACCAACTTTGGGAAGTTTCCTCCAGTTTGAGACAAGACTACTTTCCTAAATTAGTAGCAAGCCATGGTTGGACACTTGTATTATTATGGAACGAATGGGTGGGTGTTGTGGATAGTAGTGATAGATAATGATGTAAGTCTTATTCAATCATAGCACTTGTTTGCCAATTTTTTACCATGGTACCTATTCTAGAAGCGCCACAAAGTGGTTTTCACTTAAAGAACATTTTATATCTCTTTATTGTTTTTCTTCCATTTTTTGATATTTTTTGCTTTATTATCTTTTTTATTTTTTTGGATTTTCACCCTTTTTCCTAGGGTATAAGATGTTAAAAAATTCGATTGTTATTTCACTTCTTTTTCTATAGGATATGTTGTGAAAAATCTTAATTGAACTAGCCTTGAGGTTCAAGTAACTGTTGATATCTTTGAATTTTGTGTGAAGGAATAATCCACGTTGTTGGTATCTTTGAAGGGTACCTTGGTAGTACATTGATGGTACACCTTATTGTTGGGATGAACTATTTTGAAGGTTACACTAGTGGTGCATTTGTGGGATACCTTGTTAATGGGATGAATTGGAAAGGGTACCATGTGGCACACTTGGTTGTCTAGATAATTCCTAGATCACAATATGAGCTCGAAGGCATAGATCAAGATTTATTCTAAAGCAAGATATAAGTACTTACCCCCAATGTCTAGCAATGTAGGTGATGTATTATCTTGTGATAGGATAACATGTTTGGATAGAGTATGCCCCTTTGGACAATACCTCATGGCTCAAATAATGTTGGATATGATAGGATCAATGATAGTGACCCATGTCAAGATGTTTTCCATAAGAAAGTGTAAAGTGTACACCAAACATTTCTCAAGATCAAGGTAAGTTGGATTTATTATGGATCGACCAAGATGCTTCCTCCTGAAATGGTGCATGTAGATGCTCTATTTTGTACATAACATTTGTTTGCCAGGTTTTCATCCTGGTACTTGTCCAAAGCGCCACCATAGTGATTTTCACTAGAGGATGATTTTTTCTTGACTATTTTCTTGATTTTTGTCTTTTATTGATTTTTATGTCACCAAGATGCATGTTTACCAAGATTTCATTATGGTGACAAGTTTTTGCTCATATTGAACCACCTGGTGTTGTTGATGTAGATTTTGTTGGTGCTAATATGTTTGTTGTTGTTGTCATGACATGCCAATGATATCTTGCTTTTTCTAAGATACGGGTGCTTAAGTGCAACCACTGATAATTCTTGTCTTCTTTGTCGATATTGAAGTCAACCCTACCTTGATGAACACATCATGATAGAGAGCCCTTAGATTCCTTATGATAAAGAGTTGCTACCAATGTAGCCAAAGAATATAGTTAGCTGGTTAGCTATAGTGGTTGGCTATAGTAGTTCCATGCTTTGGAGTTATTCATATTTGTAGTGGCTAGTTTGTTCCCCCTCTGACCAAAATAGGAAGCTGATGGATGTTTGTGCCCTATATATATGAAGCCAATCTATGTGGTTAAGAAAATTATCTATACCATTTATTTTTCTTTGTCTTTGAATATAGCGATAAGTATGAGTAGGCTAACTAGGCCACTCCACTTAGTTGGATCAATTGATCATGATTAATGTGAGGGTTTTATATCATGGATGGTGAAATGCATTGACGGATATGATATTTAAATGGATTGCTCGACATTTTGGAACTTTTTATTTTCCAAGCTCAGGATGATGAGAAATGATGGGTGGATATGGAGATTTGATTGGGCCCAACGTCTTGATATACCTTGTAGGTCGCTCTTGAAGCTTTCTTTTGCATATTTGGACATTTTTGACAAAGGAACTTTCCTTTTTAATTTTTCCCCATAGTTTCTTTGACTAATGGATTTTGATAGGGATGATTTTCTTGCTTTTTTTTTGTATCCAATAGAATCTTTCTTGTCCATTTTGTTTTGCTGATTTTTTTCTTCAATGACTTGTTTCATTCTTGGGTATATCTTTTTATTTTGTTGTTAGGCCCAATGAGAGGGTGGAAAATACGTGGATGATGATTCATGATATGGCTAGTTGTAGAATTGGTAGAAATTTCATCATAAGGACTCTTTGTGCTCTCTATGTTGATGCTTGCATTAGATAAAGTTGCCCCCAATATTAAAGAGGTATCACTAATATGTTTAGATCCCTTAATTGTTGAATAACCAAGACCTTGATGTTTATGATTTTTCAATAATCTGCACTGGTTCTAGGATGCACTGCTCATGTTTTCCTAATCCTCTACCTTGATAATGCATCAGTTAATAAATTTTATTTGCAATAGGATATGATTTGCCTTGGAAACAAGGTGCTAATCCTTCTATGCTATATTGTGTATCTTTAGAGGTGATAGCTTCTTCACTGGTAGAATCCTCCATATGTGGGATAACTTCCTAATTTATATCATTGGCTTTATTCTGTGAAATATCATATTTTGATGGCCCTTCAAAATATATTGGTGCTTCTTTGACTGTTATATACCCAATGCTTTTTTGCTCAGGATTGACTATTATCTTTTTTTATTTTAACATGTTGTGCTCAATATTTTCATACTTGATGTTTTCAATCTTCCTAGATGATGTTTCTAATTTTAATGTTTCTTTTTGATCAATTTTTGATATGTTTATAGATTTTTCTATACTTTGATCATGAGTAAAGATGTTAAGAGTAGGTGAATCTTATTCCTTGGTAATTTAATCAAGATTATGTGACTCTTGTCTTGGATGAAGATCATCTACATGTCCATTAGGAGTAAGCCTCTCATGGGTAGATGTATGTGTGCTTGGTATATGGATTTGTTCTTCTTTTGGAAAACCTTGGATGTCTTGGAAGATATCTGCCAAGTCATTGTAGTATTTTGATGATAGCGATTCTTGATCTTGACTTTGTGTGGTATTATATTTGATATGCTTTGGATCACATTCTTCAAATGGATCAATTTCAAAAGAAGGTATTTCAAGTACAAGATCCTTGGATTTCCTCAAAACGTGGACATATGGGTTATAGCGCTTGGTTTAGATTTTCTACATTGGGTATAAGTGTTGGATTAAGAGTCTCTTGTTTATCAATATGTACTAACATGAGTTTGGATGATGTCAATAAATGGATCTATTTCAAAAAAGGTATTTCTATTACAAGATCCTTGGATTTCCTCAAAATGTGGACATATGGGTGATAGTGCTTGGCTTAGATTTTTTGCATTGGGTATAAGTGTTGGATTAAGAGTCTCTGGTTTATCAATATGTACTACCATGAGATTGGATCATTGCTAGATTTGGGTGATTGATTTTGATCATGATTGGGATTAAATTCTTGATGCATGTCCTCCTTCTCACTGGATGATGTAGAGACATTGTTAATGTGATTAGTGATAGATAACTCTTGATCATTTTTTTCAACATTTGAGTTTGAGATATCATCAATGTTGTTATTGGTAGATGGATCTTGAATGTCATCTTCAATAGCTATTTCTCCTTGATCAATGAGGTCTTGGATGAGATTTTTAAGTGTAACACATTCTGATGCATCATGACCTTTTACTGCATGGTATTTACAATAGATCTTGTCATCATACCATGGGAATTTGATGCTAGGTTCACCACTTCATGGTAGTTTTGGAAGTGTGATAAGTTTGGCATTGACTAATTGGTTTAAAACACCCTCAATTGGCTCCCCTAAAGGAGTGTACTCACATTTAGTAGTATGGTTTGATTCTAAGGTTGCTTTTGGTGGAGATGGATTTTGAGATGGAATTTCCTAATTTGAAGGTTGATATTATTGATGGATTTGATTTTTATTTTGTGACCATTGTTGTTGATTAACTTGATGTTGTGGTTGATGATTTTGTTGTTGATATGATTCAATTTTTTGATGATATTGGAAGTTTTCTTGGTGTAGATATTGAGGTGTTTTTGTAATGATGTTCATTTTTTGTGGATATGCAAATTTTAGACATTGAACATGGTATTGGGGATACGTCATATTTTTATTTCATTCAAGTTCCTCAATATTTTTCTTAATTTCATTTAGGGAAATTTGATGTTCTAGATGTATTCCTTGATGGTGATTTTCAAACCCTTTATGTTGTTGTCCTACTTGATGTTGTGACCCTTGATAAGAGTGATTTGGAGAATAGATTGATGTTGACATTTTGCTAGGGATGTTATAATTCCTGATACCTTGTTGTAAGGTCACTTGGCTTATATCCCTATGGGTTACTTCTATCATTTGTGGTGTTTTTTGGTGGTACGATACAGTTGATTTTGTTGGCTTCCATGTTATTTCTATGTTGTGAGCATGTGGTTTTCATAATCAACTGCCACACTTTTGTGAATGTTGTCTATTGAATGATGGTGTCTATTGTAATGTGGGAGGTGGAAATACAGGCCCGAATTGGATATACCAGTCTAGTTCACTCCTTGATGAGTGAGCGTAACAATTTCTTACCAAGGTGTCCTAGTTGTGGTAAATCTTCAAGGCGTGTCTCTTGATATACCTTGAGATATGGTGCCTCTTTAAAAGTGGAATATGGACTTCTTTTTAAGGATTTTTCTCTTGCTAGAGATCATGAAGGATGGATACCTATTTCCATGTAGGAGGTGGTAACACGAGTCTTCCGATTATGAGATCTACTTTCTCTGCCTCTTTATCTAGGATGTTTGATACGTTTCTCCACTAGTTGGGTGTTTCTTTTATCTTGAATATGAATTTTCTCAAACTATTGATTATATCTATTTGTTCTCCTTTAGTGAGACCAAATTTTGGTTGTATGATAACTGGTGTAAGGTTCGTTTGTTGAACTAGAGAAACTAGTCACCAAATGGTCATAAGGTGAAAGTTTTGATGTTTTGATATGGTTTTTGTGAAGCTCAAGACCCTAAGGTTTGAGTGTTTTTTTATAATGATGTTATTCTTGGATCTCAAAATGTTGAAAGGCTTGGATCAATATCTCACTTCTTCTTCTAGAGGATATTTTGCAGGAAATCTTACTTGAACTAGTTTTGAGGTTCAAGTAACTATTGATATCTTAGAAGTGTGAATGAGCAAATAATTAAATTTTGTTTTCTTTGATTTTGATTTCAAAAAGGAGGATGGAGTTTGAAGATGGATGAAGGACTATATGATCTATCTTGGGTTCTGGTGGTTTATTCTAACAAGGATCTTGTAACCAACTTTAGATTATTATTTTGATTTTTTTTAGCAAGAGTGATAATTTTGAGGCAAAAGTGGCCAGTTTTTTAGCAAAAGGGACCAATGTTATCAACTGCGAGTAGATTATTATCAAGCGTGTTAAATTTTGGAAAGTAAGTGCACATAGAAATCTCAAGTGTGAATTTTGTAGGTATATTTCTCAATATAGTGATTTACATAGTCAAAAGCAAGATTTTTGGGTAGATGTAGCCAATTTCTTGGTAAGTGCGTTAAGGAAATGTTGTCAGATGCACCAAAGTAAGATCAAGTGCAGCTAGTTTAAGATCAAGTGTGCTAAGTTTGTCCAAAGTAATGGATTTTCATTAGCAGTTTCTATGGGACAAAGAGAAAAAGTGATCTATTTGTGGCAAATGTGACCAATTATTGGTCAAGTGTGGTGTAAACAGTAGTAGCAGTGGTCTTTGTGTAATTTTTTTTTCCATTTTCAGTGTTTTTGGTAGCAACTTGGATAATTCGTAGATTTGGTGTGATTTTGTTTGATTTGATTCTTCAAGTGCTTTATTTTTGGGATACAAAAAGTGATACCATTGAAAAGTATGGACCGACATGAATCTTCTTATAAAAAACACTCATTTTGGCTATAAATGTCTATAACTTTCAAAGTCTATTTCTTTCCAGTAAGTGAAAATTAAAAAACTGGCAAAGGATATAGTTTTCCAATGTTAACTTCAGATTTTGTGTGACTTGAAATCTAAGCCTAAATAGATAAAAACCTTTCAAAGATATTTTTTAGGATATTTTTTAGGGAGTGCAAACATAGGGCTCTTTTCAAAGTATTCACACTAACCTTAAAGTATTTGAAGTTTTTATGAATATGTTGTTTTTGTTTGAGTTGTTTTGGAATCACACATTATGTTTGAACTAACTCACAAGAATTTACTATCCTAGCTCAAGTGGGTACATATTTATCAGTAGTCCTACCAATCATCCCCTAAGAGATGATTAATTTGTGATGATGGAATGGACGAATAGGCTATTTCATGGAAATGTACCATCTTGACATGCCAAGTGAAAGAGACACTTCCCTATTTTCTTTACTGCCTCAACCAAAAACCAAACATGGTAAGTAACCTTTTTGAACGGTGCTATTCCAATACACTTCAGATTTAGACTTCAATGGCCACTATTTAACAAAGTTCTTAATTACTATTTCAGGATAAATAGTGTCTATACATGCAATATTTTTCTCAATTAAGAGGCCTCCCAACCCTTGCAGGTTTTTACGCATCACACAGATTCTAGGGGAGAGTGACGTTAGCATAGAACATCTGCACTAGGTGGATGATGAAATTTCCTCACACCCATAATAATTTATATAGAAAGTGGAAATGAAGGTCCCGCTTGGTTTTCCTATGGTTTCTCCAATGTGGGATGTGTCTCAATAGGTAGGCCCTCTAAAGGTATGCTTCGAAATGTAAATACATGTACAAAAATCAAGATATTTTTTCTCACTCAAGATCATTGAAAGGTGCAAGAGGAGAGGATAAACACCTAGCTTTCCATACACATAATACATGGAATACACTTCATTACAATTTGATTCTTTTTAAGCACCTTGAGTGGTTCTATCCCCAAAAGTTTGAATACGATAGCAGCGGTTCTTTTAAAAGAACCCAATATAAGTATTATGGATATCAATCAATGAGATAGAAAAGGTGCAAGATAAAAAATGATTTGTTCATTTTAAGCCCAAATCCGAGTATTTTCTAAACCTTTTCTTAGTGTTCAACAAAGTAAATCAAGAATTTGTAAACAAATTGAAATCGTTTGGTCAACAAAAGAATAAAAATTTTAGAGAAAAACCAATCGAAAACTTCAAAACGTCCATTTTAGAGAACCAATTTGAAAGTGTTTTTTTTTGTGGGGTTCGTTTTAAGCACCAAATTGAAAGTATTTTTCTAACTTAGAAAGCTTGAAAACTTGAAACTCTTTGACCGTTTGTCTTCCCTATAAAAAATGTGTTAGTTTTTTTTGGGATAAGCATCAATTATACTTCTAGAAATCTTAAATAAATGACATTAGTACCTGTCACACATTCAAATTAGGCACTTGTTAGCATTAAAAATTAAATTTTAACTTGTAGATCTTAGACACAGATTAACAGAGAAAAAGCGTAGGAAAAAAAAGTAGTAGCATCCTTTGTCAAAAAGCAAAGGCACCAAAAAAATTCAAAAGTGCCTTTGTTCCTAGAAGCAGAAGCACAAAAACTAGTCAAAAGCACCAGTATCAATGTCAAGTGCATCAAAAAATTTCAAAAGCACTAGAATCAAAGTCAAAAGTGCCAAAAACAATGTCAAAAGTGTCAAAATCACTGTCAAGTTACTACAAAAAATCCTTGTGATTTTCTCCATATTTTGTGCTATTTTTCATGTTTATTTACGCTAATTGGGACAAGTCGACATTAATTTAGGTGCTAGTTTGTGCCAAAATTAGAGCCGCCTTTAGCCCCGATATTGGCTTCGAGTTTGGCACCACCATTAACGCCGCCTTTGGCTTCGAGTTTATCTTCAAGTTTAGCACCATTTTTAGCTCCAAATTTGGCTTCGAGTTTACCATTGGTTTAGACACTTGTATGTCGAAGAGACTTATTTATATGTCTCATCGACGATGTAAAATAGTGAAATTTAAACAAGAAAAGAGCATATCGAGGAGAGAATCACTTATGTCACATCGACAAGGTATATATACAAATGCTCGACAAAACACAACTCTTGGATATAACGAAGTAATGTCGATGAGAAATTGAGATATCGGTAAGACAAATAAGATTGTCTCATCAAAACTCTTCACGTAATTATCAAAAGCATACACTACTATACTATTAGGAAGGTGAGCAACATATGTGGTAGAGCGGTATACACTGGAATCCCACAGCAAGAAGCCTTGAGCAAGGCGGTAGTGCGGTAAACAGTAGAAGGGAAGGGGAAAACGCTGCCATACCACAACGGGTATAATAAGAGATGGTGGTAGTATGGTAATCGTGGCATAATTACAGTTTACAACACTAAATGTAGAAAATCACGTCAGTCACAATCCATTTGAGTAAATCCTTTAAGGAATCAAGAATATAGCCCACCGAAATACTCTAAAACTCTAATAAACATACTCTAAATTTTTTGTAGAAATCTTATTTTTGGGCTATTAAATTTTTTGTAGAAATCTTATTTTCAGGCATAGCCCACCAGAATGGGGTTTTCATTTTAATAAACATACAATAAAACCTTTGTTGAAACCTTATTTTCAGGTGTAGCTTGCCAAAATGGAGAAGTGTTTCAGTGAAGAATGACAGAGAGTGGTAAGGAGATGTATGTGATAGGAGGCATAGGATTCATTGGTGTTTACCTCATTCCTGCTCTGATCAACAAGGGTTACAATGTTCATGATATTTTTTGTAATCCAGGTATTTAAATGGCATATGTTTGCATAATCTCAAATTCCTTCAGATGCTTTTGAAGTATCAATGTATCATATATAGGGTTTAGAATGACTTCTTTTAATTTAAAAAAATAAATTAGATGCTTTTGAAGTATCAATGTGTCCTATATAGGGTTTAGAATAATTACTTTTAATTTAAAAAATAAATAAATGATGTATTTTCCTATGATTATATAATGCTGAGATCTCCTAATTTTTCCCTAGCACACTATCCTCTTTCGCACTGTGTTCATAACTCTAGCTGCTAGGGTTTTGCATTTGACATCTTTAATATCTTCATGATAGCAGCTTTTAAATAGATCTCAATCTTTTCTTTAATCTTTATCATGGTAACCCTTAAGTTCCATAATCCACCTTCAATCTCTTCTAAGAACGTTTTCTTAAGCTCAACTACATAGTATGCATACAAAGAAAGTCCTTCATACCTGCCATTGTTCCAAACCACCACTCATCGCCTTGCTTAAAATGTTGCCTCCATAAGCACAATAGAATGTTTTAAAATCATGGTTGTCAGTGATTGACCATTAAGGCCACTACTTTCATCAAGACACAATGAGATTTTTTTCTTCAAACTGAAGGCATTATGCAAGATAACATTGTGAATTGTTTGTTGTGTACAATTTTATTTTCTTGCATATTTATTGCTTTGCTAACTGCCTTTAAGACTAGATATTGCACCATCGGTTGCAATCTCAAACAACTCACTCACTGTCACTTGAAGGTTCCTTTCATGAGAATCCTTGTATAAAATCAAACTATGCCCTATAGACTACCTACTTACTAATATAGGGGTTCATTGTTTCATGGTATTTTGAGTTTTATTTAGAAGGGGTTGATATATGGCATTTTATGTGCAGGAAGAATAGATTGTGATGCAACATTCAGGTATGGATGGTTCAAGAAAAATTGGATTGCTATCAGTGTCATAACCAAGTTGGATTGTATCTTGAGCCAGTGTGAAACACTTCTGGGTGTTTTCACTCTGAAGCAGAACTGTGTGTAGGAATTTCCAAATATCTGACAGAGGAAGCTCCTACATTCTAAAGATAAAATCATAAATCTGCTTATCCAGTTTTTTATCCAACCTTACATCTTTAATATCCAATAGAGAAAGTTTGTACATTCTAAAGATAAAATCATAAATTTTATTGGTCCAATTTGAGATCCAAATTCAGGTCATGAAGCTCTGATAGAGAAATCTTCTACATTCTAAAGATAAAACCATAAATATGTTTGGTCCAATTTGAGGTCCAATTGTAAGGATTTTTCTTTTTAATTATACTTTGTGACATTTTTCTTTATACAAATTTTTACTATACAATTATGACTAGTATTTCTTTTATTTTGATGTTTTCAACCCTCATTTCAGGGAAGAGCTCTAGAGATGGTTCCTTCAGATGGAGACTACACTTTACAGCTATAGGACGTTCCATCTAGAAACACTAGAAGCTCAGGTATTGTCATACTCAGGTACAATAGAGTTTGAGGTTACCTTGTTCTCCTTGATACAAAATGTTGTCCTTCAATCGCTCTTAACCAACATTCACTATTATGGACTTCATCATTGTACCTTTCATGCATTCGATTTAATTTGTTATGTGGAAACATGTTGTCTTTGTCTTTGCAAGTGATGACTATTGTGTAAGATTTTAATCAACATGACTACCCCTCATGTTCAATTCTTGTGACTGTTATGATGCTTGGGGCTACTTACTTTTAACCAGACTGTTAATGAAGACTATCTCGGAATCCTTTATGATCAGTTTTTTCAAAATCATGGCTATGTTGATAGTGGAATGTTCTTATTAATAAGGATAAATCTTTATCAATAAGGAGATTACCCCTTACCAACATACTCCCCTATCCTTGCAAATATTGATCTTTAATGCTTCATGGATGGTTTACTTGTGATTATCCTTCTCAAATGAAACAATAGGGAAGAAGGTTGGGCTTAGCCCTTGTGTGAGACACATTTCACCCCACATGTTGTAACCAGATAAACAAAACAACAACCTAATTTTACCTATACCTACATAATGAGAAAACATGTTAGATAAAACCGAGCATATGATAGCTATGTTTGATCAATTTCTTGTTTTCCTAGACATCTATGGTATGCAAGTTATTTGAATCCACATGATGATAAAATTATATGTTTATATATGTATGCACATATTTTGACTTGTGATTTCTTCATTTCTCTAACAACACTCTTCTCACTCAAATGTAGTGAACCTAGGAGCAGCAAGGAAGACATCAACTTGGAGTCTTAGAAAAGTGGGAAGACTGATGATGATGTAGAACAAAGCAACCAAGATTCATCATTTCTCTTTATGTACATTTTTCTCTTTTGTATCTATAAATGTATATATTTTTATTATATGCATTCAAATACTCAGTTCCACAACTTGTGTGGAACAACATACATTTACATTATCAATAAAGACTATATTTTTGAAAGGATTGTGCAATCTTTCCTATATTATATGCATCTGCATAAGTGCAATCTAGTAATATAATCTTCTGATTTTGTTTATGCACATGAATATAATGTAGCAGAAATAAAAATGTACCTTACTCTTCATTTGAAAATCACAAAAGCTCTACCTGATTGATCTATTAACTTTTGTATCTTCATGAACATATGTTGATACAAAATGAATGGAAGAAGCATCTAAGTAATCCTAATTTTTTTTCCAACAATTTATACCAAAGATTGAACAATTTAAGGATATTGCAATAGGTAATTTGTATTGACACAAATAATATTACTGAAGCATTTCAAAGTTTAGGCCAGAAGAATTATCCTTTTTTAAACATGGATTGTGTTGTAGCCAAAATTCCATACTAATTATTTTTGCATACTTCCATTTTCACTCATCTCTTACATCCACCATATGCATAGAATTCTTGTCATAATAACTTAAATTTAATAAATCCCTCATGTGAGCTTTTGAATAAAACCCTTGATCACAACATCAAAGTGTATTCCTCCTTTGAAATACTCCTATGATTGCTCATAGCATATCGCCAAGACAACACCATGTCGATGAGAGTGCCTCCAAAGTCTCCCCGATATTAGCACAAAGCATAGATTAGAAATGTAGATGAGACACCCCTATGTCAAAGATACTTATTTATTTGTCTCATCGATGATGTAAAATAGTGAAATGTCAACAAGATATGAGAATATCAAGGAGAGAATCACTTATGTCACATCGACAAGATATATCTACAAGTGCTCAGTGAAACACAACTCTTGGATATAATGAAGTAATTGTTGATGAGATAGTGGCATATCAGCAAGAGACATTAAATTGTCTCATCAACACTGGAAACCAACATCAGAGGAACATAAGATCTAATGTTGAAGAGACATTGAGATATCGATAAGACAAATAAGATTGTCTCATCGACACTCTTCAAGTAATGATCAAAAGAATACACCACTATACCATCGGGAAGGTGAGGAACATATGTGGTAGACCGGTATACACTGCAACCCCATAGAAAGAATCCTTGAGCAAGGCGGTAGTGCGGTAAACAACAAAATAGAAGGTGAAAACACCGCCATACGAGCATATCGAAGAAACAACAGGAATTTTAATTAAAAGTCTCTTCAACGATTATGAAATAATGATTGGTCTAATTGATGTGACTAACAAAAATATTGATGATACTACCACTATTAATGAAGAACTTGATCATAAAGGTGGCACAATGAAGTGTCCTAAATTTTGATAAATATGGCCTCAAAGAAGTTGAAATCAATGTGAATTGTAATTGAAGGATTTGGAGAACCAACTTGGACAGCGGTAGGTAGATGGAAATTTGTAGCATTTATCCAAGTAAGTGGTCTAGATTCAGCTCAAATTATTTTCTTAGTAAGTAGATGAAATCATTGCATGAGTAGGGTTGAGATGGAAAAAACCCAAGGCAAATAGAAAGAAAAAAGACAAAAAACTGAAGCTAAGCAATTGAATCAAGACTTAATCGATCAGTGTCCTAGGTCTGGGCCAAAATATAGAAGAATAGCACAACCTTACCTATTGTGTGTGACATTAGAAGATAAACAAAAAATTTTGGGAGATGTATGGACTCCATGTAGGGTTTACAACCTCTTTATTTATCATTATAGGAAGAAATTTTGGCATAGCCTAGTTTCAAACCCGTGGAATTTGAATTTGAGTAAAATTGTAGTACCCAATATCTTTGTGAACATAGAGTTAATCAAGGTGTTGGAAAAGAATTACAATCCAAAGATGAGAGAAATTCATTTGCCTGATGGGTCATAGTTCATGGTCATAAAGCTAGATTATATTTCCATGATTTTTCAGCTAGACACTTCCCTGAAAACAAAATTATGAATCACAAACTTGTTGAAGGAATACCGCACCATGGACACAAGTTACAAGAGGTGGAAATTTACTCTACATAGGTTTAAGGGTGTGGGTAACCAAACTATGAGGTTATCTAGTGAAGATGAGCCCCTATTCTATGTGGCTTTGTTTGAAGAATACTTTCAATACACTTATTACTTAGTTGGTCAAGTCCTAGGAATTGATGCTTTTGAGAACATGACAATTGTTCCCATGGTTTTAGCCACAAAAATCCAGAGACATAATTCCTTACCCTATGATTATGTAGAGTATTTATTGGAGTACATCAATAATTACCTCAATATCATCAAGAATGATAGTGAAGCCATTAATTTCAAGCACTATTATGTTTTCATGCACATGATATTATATGAAGGGCAGGTGATGGGGATATGGGGTAAGGAATTAAGAATAAAAGACTTAGATAATGATGGAAATTCAAGACCTCTACAAATGTGGACATTTGTGTGGGACAACAGGAGTGGGAGGTCCCACTATCTATATTTTGAGGAATATTTTGTGAAAACACTATACAAGATGCTAGGCCACAAATATGACTACAACCTCTCCCTAGAGATCTTAAGATTTCTCTGACCAAAAGATATGGGTCATGAAGCAAGGATAAATCACAATTGGGGGTACCGGTACATGTTTGGCGATTGTACTATTATCAGGGTTTATGCATTTGAAGTTGCACCTTATTTACTGCCTAAGACTATGCCAAACAGAGTTGCTTATTTAGAGATCATAATAAAATTGTTATTTTCAGCTTTCATGCATTTAAAGAGCTATGGGAGGTAGACTTTCATGCCTTCCACTTTATGCTTTGGTGATTTCAGTATTATCTTTCATTCAGGATATGACTTGGTTAATGGTAAACTAGATTATTATGGCTTGATAGTTGGCAACAAAAGGGAAAAGTTTGATCCTGAACACTTCATTTGTGATGCCAATTTTTTTTAGAAATTGAAAGGGTATGAGCATAGTTTCCTTTTAGAAGATGTCATCAGAAATTGTGAAGAAAAAAAAAACATGATGAGAATGAATGCCTACGATAGGGTTATGTTGGCTAAGGCTTGGAAGGCGATTAATAAACCAAGCTACATAGGGGCTTTCCCTGAGGTACAAGATCCTACAGAAAGAATTGAACAGTTAATCCTCCATGAAGAAGAACTGATAAGAGATGTGCCACTTGTGGCATTTGAAAGAGGAAGGGGCATCGATCCTAGGAGGAAAGTAGAAAAAATCACACCACTGGATCACTTATCACCTCAGCCTACTCCTAAAGTGAGCTTTTTAGTTGGTTCCCCATCCATGGAAGAAGATAACACTAAGGAGGAAGAAGAAGTCACACATTTTAATGCTCCTATTATACCCCAAAATGAGATGTCACTGGAAAGAATTATGATCATCTTTGAAGCCTTTGATGAGCTATCAGATGATGTGAGGCATTGTGCAAGTTAGGAATTTGTTGCAAATGATACTTTTGTGTAGACCCCTGAATTTAAGTCCTTTATATATGAGTATAAAGGAAGACTAATAAGAGAAAGGTTAAAGGACATTGACCCTGGGAAAGAGGCTTATGGATTGAAAGAGTTGAGAGTTTCAACATGAAGTTGATAGGGAAATTAGAAACATGACTATTGAGAGAGGAAGAGCATCATTGCAAGAAGCTGGAGTTATGCTCCTTCCTGGGTGGGATATTAGTTTAGCCATTATGTTTGACAACTTTTTGAAGAGAAATAATAAAACTTTTCAAATAACGGATGAAGCAGGTGATAGGGTCTATACAGGGTGATGTACAATCCTGATAATACCATTTTGCAAATTTTTGCTCTTTACCCCCCAGGAAAGAAGCCTTCTCTCTTTGACCATGATCAGATTTTTGGACATCTCCTGGTGGAAAGAGTAGGGGAGATAGATCTCTTGGAGACTGCTGACTTGAATGTGAATGTAGCCAAATTCACCAATGCCTAGATCCAAAATCTAGTAAGAGATAACCAGTGGCTGATAGAGGAAAATGACAAGTTGAAACAAGAATTAACCAACGACAAAGATAGGTTTCCTGCTTCTCCAAGGCTTTACTCTCCTTTAATTGAACATGAAAGAAAAGTGTTAGAGGCCATGTCTAAGATTGCTCAATGGAAGAATAAATTTGAAAAGGCTCAAAAGTAATAGGAAGAACTAAAAAGAAAATTTAAGTCTACTACTTTTGAAGTAGCATCAAGGATAATTTATATGAAATTCAAAGATATGTGACCACATGCAGATGGTGCCTAGCGTGCTCATAGTGGAACACACAAGGCCCTTGTGGAGCATGGAAGACTACTTGATAGGATGAAGGAAATGGAATCCCATATCAAGAAAAAATATGGAGATAATAATTCTTTGCTTCAAGAATGTCAAAGCCTCATGAATACACATGAAAAATTCTAGAATATCTTGACACGGGAATTGAGTGACTTCAACTAGCCACTAAGTATGGTCATGCAAGATTTCTTTGAAGAAATATATTTGAAGGATCAGGAAACTTGGAAAAATGAGTTATCAAAATATTTTCTAGGCATCCTTGATGACATCAATGATGAGGATGAGGTACTCAAGAAAACGCATAAGCAACTCGGGAGGATTGTTGGATTGGAGAATGTAATGACAGACAGTCTATAGAATGCAAACATTTATGCCTAGGAGAAATACATTGATCACATGTCAAAGGTTAAATTGTTCCTTGCACGAGTTGTATGAGGAGGTAGTTAGATTTTGGTTGTTGTGGATGCATTAACATGGTGCTTGAGCCTTGAACAGATCTTAGGTGGTCATGGGTGCTTGTTGATGATTAACGGATTGTGTTGCATCCAACAATAAACTCTTTTTAAGTTTCTATGTTATGTTAATTATGCTTTAATTAAGAAATGATGTAACTTTTGTGAATGGACCTAAAGCTTGTTGCTTCCCGTACAAATAGGGAAACCAAGGTCCTATTTTGATCATCATATCATCATCATTTCAATCCATTAGAATAGATACTAGACCATCTCATCCACTTATTCATATCAAGAGAAATAATGTTATGTATGTTTATATTTTGAGCAATATAATGGAGCAGATACATTATAACTCGTAATCCATTTTCAGTGTTCAATTGTTGTGTCAATTTTCATGCTTATTTATTGCTTTGTTGTCTCCAAAGTGGTCTTTTCAAGTTGTTTAAATCTGCAAGATTTATCAAGGCACATTTGTTGTTATTGTGTGGATGATTTGATTGGTTTTTGGTAGGTTTGAATTAAATTCCTTTCAAATAATTTACTTTAATTGGTTTGTATTAAGGATTAAAGTCCTCTTAGAGATTGGCACCCTCTTATGGTCTAAAAACCTATGTTTTTGAGACCCAACAAATTACAAATAACTCTGAAAATTTAGAATATGAAACAATGTATATATTCTTGTATTTGTATATTCTATGAAACATTTCCTTATTTTCTATGAAATATTGTATATATTCTTGTACTTGTAAATATTCTTTTAATGTTATGTCTATTAAAGAAAACAGAGTTTGAATCAAAAATGTTTCACTCTTTTTTGTAAGTGAGTATGTGAATTATTGTTTAAGGAAAAATCTTACAATGTTTACATTTTTAGTTTAGTAGTTTCAAATCTTCATTTTCTATGTATATAAAATTGTATGTGCTCTTTATCTCTAATGGCATAAAACAGTAATGTCATCAGAATCAAGGTTTTCAATTTCATCACCACCCTTGTCCACACTTTTCATATCCTATTCACTTTTAAGTACAGTCATAAAAAACTCTTTTTTATTTCTTGTCCCAGTTAATCTTGATTAATTTCAGCACAACACGGTAGGTTGCATGTTAAATTTCAAACATTTTCTTTGCATTTTTTTGTATATATATTATTTTCTCAGTGCATCATTATGTAACAACAATTTCACTTTTGAGATATACAGTAAAAATAAATGAAAGCACATGTTTTCTTTGTCAAGGGAAATTTATGGTGAATACCCTATGTCTTTCAGATCAGTGTGCAAGTGAAATATGACATAACTGATTGAATATGATTTTCTACTGTATAATTTTTTTTTATGTGCTTTTTAGTTTTTGCATGTGGATTACTCTTAGAAAGAGACTACTTATCTTTTCTTAAATGAATCCTTTACATTTCCTATCTACGAAAGGAATTTACTACTTGAAAACATGTTCGTGAACTTCATACAAATTAAGATTGCTGTAAAAGGCCATCCCCGCAAATGTTGTTTGGTTTAGAATTGTAATTGAAAATAAAAAAGATTGCTAGGAGAATAAAATGGGTTTTCAATTGTCCAAGTACAACACAATATTACTAAAGCATTTAAAATTTTAGGCCATAAGAATCATCCTTTTTTAAACATGGATTGCAAATAATTTTGAAATTTTGGAATTCTTGGTCATTAACATTATTGTCTGCTACAATGCCATCCAGTGTATCATTTTCAATGTTCATATGTTCTTTCAAGTATTTGATATTATCATCATCCTCATCTTGACCTAAATCATCTTCATCATCATTGAAATTTGACTGTAGACCATCTATATTGTTACCAGATGTATTTGGATCATCATTTTCTATACCATCCATATTGTTGTCTTCCATAACATCATCTAACTCTGGATTTTTGTCTTCTTGTGCCTAAACATAACCATCTTCAATATCATCATGGATGTCAATTTCTTCAATGTTCTCTAATCCCTCTCTCTTATTTTGTTGGCCAATATTGTTTTTCTCAATATCCACTAATGCATCTTCATATACATGCCTTAATCTTGGATCATAATGTATGACAAATATCCATTTCAGGTCCAAAATATCTTCATAGAAAAATACCTACACATGAACAACATACATATATTAGACGTATGTTATAACAAAATTATTGATTAATAAACACATGTATATATTCACAATAAGCTATGAATTAATAGATTAATGATCACTACCGCTTCTTGTTTGAGTTAAATAAATACCTGCTCACAATGAATTGGTAGAACATAAGGCTCCTTATCCTTTGGTAGGAATGATGAGGAATCTATAGAAAAAAATCCACTATGGGTATCATGTCTTCATGCCCTCTGAAATGCTTCATACCATAGATAAACTTAAAAATACAACATTTAAAAGAGTGGTAATCCAACTCAATAATTTCTTGTATTTTCCCAACATATTGCAGATTCCCTTCAATTATATTCTTATCTTTTGAGCTTGATTGACTGGATTGCTCGAAGTCAACCATGATGCCACAATCAAAGGATCGTCTCTTTACATCTATACTTTCTACATGATAATGTCGACCATATTCTCACATTGTTGGATATTTCCTCGCCTATGAAAGACTATTTATTTCAGTGAAAACAAATATAATGAAGAATATTAAAATAGTTAATACTATCAAAATAGTAAGGAAACAACATTTTGTAAAATTCCAATTGTACCTTCTTTCACATCCTCTAGACATGTTGATTTCATCTTCTTTTATGTTTGAATTTGTACTTGCATCTTCTATTTGATTTATAATTTGTTTAGTAACCCATTCTAGTGTGCAATCTTTGCCCCATTCCCCAAGCAGATGAGTGGGAAGTGGAGTATTCCTTGGGTTCAATCTCGTAAACTATCTCCTTGATTCTAACACTTCTTCTCTCTTTTTATCATATAGATCAATCCATTTGTTCATAAAGTCCATGTGGTACATAATGAACTTGTCGAGTAGAGAAATTTCGTCTACACCTACTAAATGTCAACATGTTTATTTCAAACTCCAAATGTCATGCTGTTCATTTGAAAAATAAATTATAGAGTAAATTAATGATTGCAAGAAAAACAACGGAAATGATCATGAATTTACTTACTAATTTCTATTTCAACACCATTATATTGTGGTTTTTCTTCATCAATAATATCTGATTCTTGTTCTTCATTCTAGACACATGGTC
This sequence comes from Sequoiadendron giganteum, assembly GCA_007115665.2. NCBI lineage: Eukaryota > Viridiplantae > Streptophyta > Pinopsida > Cupressales > Cupressaceae > Sequoiadendron > Sequoiadendron giganteum. Next base: position 246,551,407 of record CM021104.1, on the reverse strand, counting down.
CATCTTCAAAATCCTTACCAAGGAATTCACACAGGAATAAAAATGCTTCATTCAGTACATACCCTTCAACCATACAACCCTCTAGATGTGCCTTTTGTCAGACATATCTTTTAAAAGTTTTCATATACCTCTCAAAGAAAAAAATCCACCTCGTTGATATGACACCTACCAATTCAATTTCATCGACCATGTGTATAACTAAATGTACTTGTAGGTCCATGAAACTTGTAGGGAGCTCCTTCTCAAATACACATACAATTTATGCAATTTCCTTCTTCCACTTTGGCACTTCAAATTCATGGATCTCTTTTGAGGTCACCCACCTAATATAAGAATAGTAAATTAGTATGAACCTTTAGTCATAAATTAAAATGCAATATAATATCTCTATGTCTCTCACACATGAGCATTTCATATAACCACATACCTTGTAAATGTTGGCAATCTACATATGGTATTCCTTAAGTCAACTATAAGACAGGAATCCCCCCTAATTTCCAATGGCATGATATGCTATCAAACAAATTTATGAAAAGATCATTAGTAATTTTTTGTCACACAACAAAATATCAAAATAAATCTAGTGCGTAATCAATGTTACCAATAAATGTTAAATGTTGATATATAATACCTTCATTAAATTATAAAAATCATGTGTTTTAAATCCTATGATATGTACATCAACTGTAAAAAAATTATCCAATGATGACCCATAGCCAATAGGTGTCCTTATTGAATGGATGACATTTTTTAGTTGGTCTAGCTCTTTTTTTTTTCAAAATCCATGGAGCTTCTACATATGTTTCATTTTCCTTATTTGGCCACAAATATTTTCTATCAAATTTGGTATGCGAAAGAGAAATATCTCTCCTCGAAGACAAGGTGTCCTCTTTGCCTGATATATGTCGAAATATAGAATCTGGGACATTTTTGAAGATGCGCATAGGATCTAATAGGTGGGATATTAATAGGTCCTTCCAGTAAGGGAGCTCATAAAATATGGATTTCCTTTTCATTCCTTCTAGCATATTAACTACAACTTATTTTGGTTCTTCAATTGAATCACCCCAATCAAAAAAATCCTCCCAAGCTTTCAATTCAGCATCTTCATACTTCTTAAGCCAATCGCCTAGACCCATAATCATAGGAGGGCCTCTATTTTCAACTTTTCCATCAAATTGATTCTTTAGGTGATTTCTAAACCTATGATCTAGTGGTAGAAAAACCTTGTTGTTTGCGTAAATAAATTTATGTAGATCTTTAGAATACCGCCCTTGAAATTGTTTTGCACATCTTGGACATGCAAATATCCCCTTTGTTTGAATCCCTACAATTCAATAAGTAATGTTAATAACATAGAAAAAAAATAGTATAAAACTAAGTATGAAAGTTGGGATGAAAAAAAATTATGTGTGTAAATACTTAAATATTGTATCTTACCAGAACAAACACCAAGTCCTGGGAAATCATGAATAGTCCAACATAGCACACCATACAACATGAAGGAGCTATTTGATGGAGGACATGATACCATGTCATACATTCTTATGCCTTTTCATAGCAGTTGCATCTCATCAATAAAAGGCACAAGATAAATATCCATGTTTTCAACTTGATGTTTTCCTAGAACAATGAGAGTCAGCATAAGGTGCTCCTTTCTAACACTCATCCATGGGGAATATTTTATACTATCAATCCAACTGGACAAACACTATAATTTGAGCTTAGGAAAGAGAATGGGAACACTCCATCAATTGAAAGACCAAACCTGATACTACAGGGTTCATCTTTGAATTGTCTTGGCCATTTTTCCTCTATGTGTTTCATTGCTTTGGATTCGACCGAAATTCACAAGAATCCATCTTTACTCATGTTCTTTGCATGCTAGTCCATCAATTGTGCTAGTGAATTGCAACGAAACATTCGTTGAAGTCTAGGTATAATTGGCATGTGACGTAAAACCTTCTTTGGAACTGTAGGACCTTGTACATCTATACACTATCTCTTCTATTTACATATAGGGAATTCTACCTTGTTTTGATATTCATTTCTATATAAAATGCAATTATTTTTACATGAATGAATTTGCTTATATTCAATCCCCAACTCAACCAACAATAGACACACCTCTCTACAAGTTGATGACAACACATTCTCTTTATGGAATATTTTAGTTTTTAGTGCCCTATAAGATTGCCTGAGATTAAATCAATTGAATGTTTGACTTATGATGAACATGTTTGATATGTCAATCTATACTAGGACTGTTTATATACAATATCTGGTTTTAAAATCCCCTTAAATAAATATAAACGAAGTTGATGAATGTTTACGAATTATGTACACCAATTGACAACACAAAGTAAGAAATAGATTTCAACTCACTTTAGTAGGGTAGTGAATCCTTTGTCTGACCAACCAAATAGTGACTTGATTTCTAATAATATTAATGTGCATGCCAGTTTTGAGGTTATACTTGCACCTGATTTGAACAAGGGTGTCTTCATTGCTTGCTTGATGGAGTCTTTGATGTTGTTATCATCAACACTACGCTGGTGGAAATTACCCCTGCTATCATCATTACTGTCAACCATATCATCATTATTGTCATCATTGTTTCCATCCCCAAAGAAACCTATAAGAATTTCATTCAATCCTTCTTCATGCACTGCATTTTAACTATCATGATCATCATCATTAAGGCTAGGTGGCATGCCATCAGCCAATGTGACTCTCATCAGCTCTTCAAATTTCTCAGGTGGTAGTGTTCTCTTCAATCTTTCTATTTTTTCCCTAGTGTGGTTTAAAGGATGGTTTGGATCATCTCATCCAAATCTTAATAACCCAGTTGGATCTTGGGTATTAGTATGTGTTTCATCAAAATCTTCTACCTATCAACAAATGCAAGCATTATTTAATGTTTGGCAACAATTGGATAGATCATAAATGTATCAATTTCAAAGAACTATAATCAAATATGGCTTAAAAAATAAAAATAAAAATTGTATGAACATATATACATCAATTGAATAATGAATCATTATTTTATAAACTACCTTTTTAATACAATAATTTAAATAAAACACAATTTTGACAACATAGTTTATAAAACATCAGTCCACACTCATTTATTATTCTTTGTTTTTAATCGATTGTATGAGGCATACTACTGACTAGAAGCTCATAATATATGTAATGTCTTTGTACAATCGCTCATTTGAATTATTTCTTTCCACGACATATAGAACATCCATAAGAAAAAAAATTCTCAAAGTATTCATCCCATGTACTATAGTCCTGACCTACCTCTTCTTTAGTGCAATCATTTGTTGTTTCTACAATATCAATTGTCATATCCTCTTCCACCCACTGTTGGTACATGATTTAACAGTTTTAGGTCCAAGTCCATGTACATATCTTCTTCTTTTTCTAGTTGAACACTCAGGCTTTGCATTTGCTCCAATATCCATCTAAAATAATCAACAACATGCATTAATTTATGTCAAGATTAGATAATACATTATAAATTTCAATAATACTATGAAAAAATATGGATGTATCACAAAATGTCATCAGATCATTTTTTCCTAAGTTAAGTGAAAATTTGAGTACCTGATGTCCCATTTCATTTGTTGTGTCCTCATTTGATATGAAACAATTTGTTTCCATGGCCTCGTCTTGCCCCTATAATACACAACATAGTAAATAATGTTTAGTACACCAATTATATCATTTCAACGAGTATGCTATCCAACACAAAATCTCACTTTAGTCATATATTTGACATATTGATATCTCCTCTGTGTTGTAGCATTTGTGAGTTCATAAACACCTTCCTCCTTTGGTTGACGTTTCTTTCTCTTCTTACCTCTATTGTATCTACATATTCTGTTGTCTCATCTACTTCCACCCGCTTTCCTCTCAATGATTTAGTATTTCTACGCCGTCCATGTCCTCTCTCCATGGCATCCTCTATGAATAAAAATGTTGTCATACAAGCTTTCACCACACTACCGCTGAGAAGGAAGAAGCAACTTGTGGGACCATGCTAAAAACTGCTCTACCGCATCGAGCTGATGAAGGAGTCATGGAACAGTGGTGGTCACCGCACTACCACATGCCTTTCGGTATAAGACTTGTGGGAGTCACCACAACACGGCCAGGAACAGAAGGAAGACTCGTGTGCCATCACATAAGCTTTCACCACACTACTGTCAAGAAGGATGAAGCACCTTAGAAGACAGTGATCAAAATCGCTCTACCACACCGAGCTGATGAAGGAGCCACAGGACAGTGGTGGTCACAAAAATAAGGCAGGAGTTGGAATTATTTCCAACACTCTAAGATCCTATGATACACAACAATGGAAATAGTCACTATACAGCAATGATAGGTGCTCAATTAGGCACACTTGGCGCCACCTTAGGCACCCCAAACAGATTACATTAACAACCAAAAAGTGCTAAAGTTGGCATTAACTAACACCGACTAGAGTGTGGACTACTGAATCAAAATCAAAAATTGAAAAATTTCCCACATGAAGGAAGAAATCAGACAACAAAAAAGGGAAAAATGTTGCATGAAGGAAGAGAGCAAAGTGCTACCAACAACTGATGAGAAACTAGATTTAGTTTGCAACACCATAGGTAAGGTTACAATTTTTTTTCTTGTTGAATTCATGATTGTTTAGTGCTCTTTGTTTTGCATTTTAATTTGTGATTGTTTACTAGTTTGTGGCCTAATCTGTCTAGGCAACCTCTAAATTATCCCATCATTATAAATTGTAAAACCTTTGAGAAACCAACAAAAAAATTTACCCTACCCATTTGAGATTTGGCTCAAAATATTATAGCACGAAGTTAGGATGCCTCTATATTCTTTCCCTAGCCTAGGTATCAAGGAAATAGTGAACTACTTGGAAAATCTAGGAAATTGGGTCGGTCACTATTGAGCAATTGCTGAAAATAAACTCAGACACCACTTGGTTTTTCCCAGTCGCACCATAGTCACCGATGCCATGGAAAATTCATGCAAGATTACATTTTGAAATATTTTCTATGATAAGGTTATCAACACTAAGCAAACCCAGTGAACATATTTTCCCACAAAACAAAACTTTCATACTTGACAGTGTGTACTTCATTTGCCTCCACAAACTACACAAAAATAATTTTCCCTAGGCCACCTCAATATTTCAAGCATAGAAGGAAGCGAGCATTGTCAACAGACTTTGGCCACAATGAGGTAATTCATTGTCACTTTATAGATTTGTAAATGTTTCTATTGTTTCTTTGAATTTTACTTTTTACTTTTTACTTTTTAAATTTAAAAGAAGAAATATAATTTAAATATATATATATATATAGGGACATGAGACTAACAAAGATAAAGAGGAATCGACTTCCATATTGGGGGTAGAGGTAGTGAGCAAAATGGTCAATGTGGACTAGACAACGCTTGCTAGATACATAGAAAAAAAATCTGGTAACGCCCCTCAAACATTGCAAACAAATCAATTGTGTGAAAGGGAATCAATTGATTCCCCAACCATCCTTGATCGAGAAAAAGATCTAGGAGGAAATCAGTGACAGTAAATTCTAAGAATGTGGAACAAGGAAGAGAGACTTCCAATGTCCTAGCCACTCTTGGGACATAGACTTCTTCCACCATGCCATGTTATCAATCTTGCATTGGTAGCTACAATATGAAGATAGAATACGAGGTGGTTTCAAGGAAAGTCCAAATGGCAGATGCTGGGAAAACATTTGTGAATGGGTTGAAGGAATCATGCCTTGAACAGTTCAAAGACCATCTACATTTTCCATTCTCACAGATACCCATGCAACTAAAAAAAGCATTTATCCATGACATGGAGACTAAATTTGGCACAAGTTGGTTTGTAAAGAAGATAAAGCTACAAATGTCTCAAAACTACAAGAGATTTCGGTGCAACCAAACAAAGAAGATAAAAAAAATCCCTTCTGAACTAAGGCAAAAAAGAAGGCCAATTGATGTAAGTGTGAAAGTATGGAAAGAGCTTGTAAAAGCATATGAGAAGACTGATGCATGGAGGAAGTCCGGTGAGGAGAGTACACAGGTATTTGAATTTACTCATAAGATTATATCAAATTTATTAAACAATATTTAAATTTTATTTGTCCATAGTTAAATTGAATTAGTATATGTTTCAGGACATGGCCTCCAAGTTTAGGCTTGAGAAAATTCATGCCATGCATCACAGTGGCCAAAAAGGTTTACAAGCCCTGATCTGTGTTAGAGTATAGGTTTTAACTTAATTATGTTAATTAAGTTACCTTTATTCTTCTCTTAAGATTTCACTTTAGTTTGCATATTGTGACATTTAATAATTATATTAATTATTAAATGTCTACCTATTAGGGTTACTTTTAGGTTTGCACAATCTCCTTTTACAAGGATTGATCATTGTATTTTTTCAACTCTCATTAATAAATTTTTCAGCTTTCAAAGCACCCTTTCTTTTTTGTCTCCATCTCTTCTTTCTGTGACAGGTTATTTGCATGCAAGTGTTCTTCGGGGTCTGTGAAGTTAGATTTCACAAATTCTACATGGTATCAGAGCTCCAAGCCTATTGATTCATGTTTGTCTTTTGAAGGTTTTTTGGAGCTTTGAGGGTTTGGGGTTTGTTTTTTTAATCTAGGGCATACCTATTTGATTGGAGCATTTTGAGCCCAAATGGACCTCCCCATTAAGTCCACAACACCCAAAAACCCCTAAATCAATTGTTCATTCGTCTATTTTGGACACAGTCGAATGAAGAGACAAAAAAAATTTGCTCCAAGGTCGTATGGCCCTAGGGCACGCATTTCAATGCAAAAAAATTGAAAAGAAATTTATAAATCGCAAAAAACAAATTACGCGGCCAGTGTATTTCAAGCACGCCACCCATTCTAGTGGTGGCCACCACATCCAGCCACCAGAAGTGACGGCTTTCAGGCGTGCCACCAGCCCTTCCAACCATCGTCGTCGCTCTCCTCCCATCTGCCACTCGGCTTAGCCCCAGAGGGCTTTACACCCGTTGGTCTGGTCCTGTGCATGACCAGCACCCCAAATCAGGTCATCGGTCAACCTTAGCCCCAATCCTAGTCACGTGGGTGACCAAGGGCTCCACCCCAATCCCCAAGCAGCCAGCCCCTCGTTTTGCATGCAACCAGGGGCCCTTTTTTTAGCCTCTGAGGACTCTGAAGGGCAGATTGGTCCTTTTTTGACAACTTTTACTAAATCGGTTGTAACTTGGGCATTTTAGCTCAATTTTTCAAAAATGAGGTATTGTCAAAAAGCTGGTTCGACACTCTATCCAGTGGTGTAGGTGTGGTTTTCTGATTTTTCCATTTTATAGTCTTGTAATACCCCTCCGTTTTGCTTCTTGTTCAAGTTGCTTTATGCTATGTTTGGTTGCAGTTACTTTGCTTTTGGATACATTTTGTTATGATGTTTTGATCGTTACTATTGAGTGACAAATATTATTGTGGGATGTAGTTATCCGATTTTGTTTCACATGCATTATGGATTAATATTGTTGTAGAGTTAACATGAGATGTTATTATGAGATTACTGGATTATGATGGAAGTGTCAGTTTTGATGAGTGTATGGGTGAAAAGGACGAGTTCGCATCACTCGCTTGCGAGCGCCCTGCGGATCCGTCATTCCTTCTTCACGGTGTGTATTATATGCTGGATATATTATATGATGTTGTTTACTTGGTTGTAGGATTGCAGGTATATGACACCGACTCCACCTGGTTTCACAGGTTTGAGCATGTCGATCCAACAGTTAAGTTGAACGGGAGATAGTAGCTAGGTAACATGTGTCAAGTTTACACCCTAGCCTTAGTGTGTCATCAGTTGTGTGTGTCGAGTCATTGTCTGTCTTGCTTTCATGTTATTTAATTCTGAAGCATTTTTGATTTGGAAATAGATATTTAGAATAATTGCAGTTAAATCATGTTGATGGTTATTTAATTTAAATAATGCAATGTGGATAAAAATTTATATTTAAATTATTTAATTAATTAAATTTAATCCAAGGGGGTTGAGTTTAGTTATTAAATAATTTAATTAATTAATTAAACGTGATGCAAGAGAATGAAAGGAAATAAAAGAATTAAAATTAAATTTGGAATTTAATTTCAATGTGTGGGAATTAAATTAGAAATTGTAATTAAATGTTTATTTGGGAAATTGGTTGCAACTTTGGAAATTAATTTATTATTTGAAATTCCATTTTAAATTGAAATTGAAATTAATATCTAATTTGCATGTAATGTGAATTAGGATTGTAAAAATTGAAATTGAAATTGAAATATTTAATCTGCATGTAATGTGAATTAGGGTTGTAAAAATTGACATTGAAATTGAAATTGAAATATCTAATTTGCATGTAATGTGAATTAGGGTTGTATTAGGTATTTTTGATTTATAAAGAATACATATTTTAATTTTAGGGCAGAAAAATCTTTTAGGAAAAAAAATACATTTTTACAGCAGGGACGAAATTTTGGAAAATTTGCACAAGGGTTTGAAGAAAGTTTTGATTGTAGAATTGATTGAAGAAAGATTGTTTGCATTTGTTTGGTTTTGGATTGGATTCATTGAAGGATTGAAGAAAATTCAAGAAATCTTTGAAGGAGGCTTGCATCAGAAATTCATCTCTTTCTGTAGCTTCTTGTACCAGATTTTCTTCTTTGTGTTTTATTGTTCTTGATTGTTTTTCTTTAAAATAGTAATGATTAAAGATTTATTTGTTAAATCTATTTTAGAAAATAAATTTGATATTAGAAGAAAAGAATTAAACAAATTTACAGCCCTTGCTTGTGAAAATTTTTGAGTGAAAATTGTGAAAACCTCAGTTGAATTTAAATTATTTGGGGAAATCAATTTTGTTGTTATTGAAATCAAATATAGAGATTGAACAATGCATTTAGAATGTTTTAAAAAATGAAACCCTCTGTTTATTATTAAAAAATCAGATTTTAAAATTTGCAAGATAGTTATATTTTTCATGGTAAAATGGTCTAGTTGCGTCGCCTATAACTTCACTTTCACAAACTGTGTTGTCAGGAAATTTAAAGGGTTTTTGCATTTTGACATTTTCTTATCCCTGTCAAAAAATCGCAAATACCCATATCGTAATTTTTGAATTATGCTTGAAATATGAGACTGTTGTTAAGTTATTTTCCCATGGCTGTTCTGAAAATAAAATAATAATAAATTGATATTTATAAATATTAATATTTTAGGTATTGTTATTATAATATTAAAATATTATTTAATAATATTTTATATTATAATTTATAATACTAAAGTATTATATTTATTTATATTATTTTAAATAAAATTTGTATATTAGATTAGTGGAATTAAAATTATAAACGTATGGAAAAATTATTGTTTATTTTAAAATGGCATGTTAAAGTTTAATTGAAGGAGTTAAATATTAGATTAAATAATGCATAATTTAAAATTTAATTGTAAAATTTAAATTCATGTGTAAAAGGTCCAATTGTTAATTTGATTGGATTGAAAAAATATATATATATTTTGGAAAATTAATGATAAAGGATATTTTATTTGAATTAAACAATTTGATATTCTGTAAAAAATAGAAGATATGTTAATGATTAAATATATTTAAATATATTAATTTATATTTTGTATATGTTGAAGGTATATATCCATTTGAGAGAATAAATAATATTTTATTATTTTATTTTGTTGTTTGCAAATTGGGTATTATTAGTGTTCTAAAAGAAATGATTAGTATGCATAGAAAATGTATAGAGAAAGATATTTTTAATAGAAGTAATTACTTGATTTAAAAGGAAACATTTATTTTGTTAATATGATTGAAGAAAATATATTGAAATGTATATATATATCCATGAGTATTTTCAATCAGTATTTACCTTGTTTTATTTAAGTGTGTGTAATTTAGCTTTGCATGAAGAATTTAAAAGATAAGTTTTGAATGTATGGTCAAAATTGATAAGGAAAAGATATTTAAATATATTGAAGAATTATAGAAATATTTATATTTAAATGTTTGTTTTAATTAATGAGATTTAATTAGAAACAATATGAATGCGTGGTCAAATAGATAAGCCAAAAGATATTTTTTTATACATTGATAAAATTGCATGTTTTTAAATGGATAGAGAAACAATATGTTATTATATTGAATTGATTGAATATTTTAAATAGAAAAGTGAATGAGATGTAAGATTTGGTTAGGAAATGGAAAGAATTTACTTGTATGGATTTGTGTCAATTCAAAAGTAAATTAAGAAGTTGTTTTATTGATGAGACAATCAATTATGTTATTTATTAATTTATATTTAGATTAATTGAATCATTGTGATTGGATTATGAAAGAGATATGGATTTAGTATATCCAAAAGTAGTATCTTCCTCATGATTATCTTAAAGGATTTAATTCTTTGTATTCAGTAAAGGGAAGTAAGTTTAATTGTTTTAGATTTCCAATAATGAAAAGGGAAATAGAGGTTATGATTATTTTAGATGATCTAGTTATCGTGTCTTTGACTTTGTCAACACTACCTATTGAATGAGTATGGATTTAGGAAATCCAAATATTAGATTTGATTGATGACTTGAATGCTTTTGTTGCTATGTCGTCAAGTTGCATTGTTGGTTTTGGGATTTAGTGTTAGTCCTAAATTATAAGTCTTCCAGAAGAACTTAGAGGATAAGGGTTGTTGAATCTTTATGCCATCCAGTTGTTTTCCCTTGGGTAGTGCATGTCTTTTCAGTTTTACCCGGTTTTCATGAACGGGGATGTTTGCACCTCCTTGGTTTAGGAGCGGATTATGGGATCTGTGTCTCCTTGTATGGAGTGACCTTGTTATGTGGTTTCATCTTGTTGCCTCCTGTGAAAGGAGTGGACTATGTGTTGTTGCCTCCAAGATGTTTGGAGTGAGATCTTTTGTACCTCTTGTGAAAGGAGTGGACTATGTGATTGTTTCCTCCAAGATGTTTGGAGTGAGTTTCTATTATTTGTATCCTCCTTGTGTTGAAGTGGATTATGATGCCTAGTTGGTATGCACTTGTGGTTCCCTTGGTGGATTGTTTGGGTGTGTGTTGTCGAATAGAAGAGTGGCTTCTGTTAGGTGCTAGAGCCCAAAGAGGTAAACTGGATGACCTTCAGGAGTGATTTAAACAAGTGATAATTAAAATAATGTACTTAGAATATTAGGACTAACTTCACATTAATCAAGATAATTTAATCCTCACTCATAGACACAAGGGCTTGTTTAGACTTGGGATGAGTGAGAAGGCCTGGAATGGCAAGATCAACTATCTTGTTCTTGCGAGAGGTAGTTGATTCTGCATGAGTGAGTATGAGTGCCGGGATTCGGTTGAAGCCACCAGGATTACTTGTGCCGGAGCCTATGAAGAATGCCTAGAGGAGATCTCATGACAAACCTTGCGATGACACTCTATCTAGGACAGCTATTGTTAATTGTTTTATATGTATGGCTCTGTGAACATACTTGATCTACTTTATGTCTGGAAGCAATGTGACCTATGTCAGTGATATTTGATTTGTACTTGTCTTGTACTTAAGTTGAACTAGATTTGTACTTATTGATGGTATTTATTTGGGTATGTCAGTATGGGTCTGCCTTTGGTTAGTGGATTGTAGATATTTGTCCATGTTACTTTGTTACTATCTCCTAGCATGGGGGGTGGGCCTTCGGGTACCACATTGGTTGGGTGGAACATGCACCAAAACCGTTGGGTCTCCATTGATCTTCAGTACTTGGTGGCGAGACATCCAGATGGACAGCTCGTGGTTCTTGTTGTAATTCCTTGCATTGTAGTATTTCAGGTTGTATATGATACTTTATCCCTCTTTTGTAAGAGGTGGAGTTATGTAATTGTAATACATTTGTACTATTGCTTCATTCTGGGAATGAGTGATGTAACTATTGGTTTAAGATAATGTTTATGAGATTGTATTTTAGTTGATTATCTTATTATGTTATGTGGTATTCTTATGATGTATGATGTTTATTTCATACAGTTCATAATGCTATGGTTATATGTAATATGTATGTGTGGGTTTAAGTAATCCTAACCTTTTAGCCTTAGAGGTTGTTGTTAATTAGTAAGTGAATGTGTATGTTAAATGCACTTTATAAAAAAAAAATTGGTTTGCTTATGATGTTAATTGCAACTTCCTTTAAGGTTACTTGGCGGGGCATTACAAGTCTTTTCTGCCAGTCAAAGTAAGAACTTATGTTTTTCACTCTTAGAGGCATATCTTTTGTGTCCAAACTCCATTTTGTACAAATGAATAGGCGTTGGGAAGGTGTTGTAGTGCTATTTCTGGATCTGTAGTCTATTTCATCATAAAATTTACCAAGTATATTTTATTTAGCTTTGTGTGTTTTTGCACTTTGCTCAATTACTTGGACATTTTGGCACCTACAGGGGATTTGTTTGCGTTATATGGTATATATTAATTTTATCTACATGTATTAAGGTCAATTTTCTTATATTTTTTCATTTGAAGAGTTATCATGGGTTTTTCTGCTCACCCTTATGTTGTAATTTTGGAACGGGGTAATTATGAGTCATGGGCAAAGGGCATACTTACACATTGTAGGTGGCTTAATATTTTTCCTTATTTATATGATCTCATACCTGAACCAGCCACTTCAGAGGGAAAATTAGCTTGGGATATCATTAGAGATCACATTGTAAACCTTATCTTGTCTAGTGTTGATAATGACACTATGTGGGCTATATCAGACATTTTTTGTCCCCACCTGCTTTGGACACGTCTTTGGGAGATCTATGGAGACCCCAATCTCCCTCCATTCCTAGAGGATCCTGCTTCAGATTGTCTCTTACCCATTGATTGGAGAGATAATACACCCTTTGATTATGATACTTTAGAGGAGCTTGAGTATTTAGACACCCTTACATGTTCCAATGGATCAGAGGCTTGTCTCACAGTTCCTACTCTTCAGATTGATATTTCATCAATATCACCTATTGTTCTCGATTCAGTGCAGTAGGGCATCATTCATCTTCTAGCCATAGCTACTTTGGACTCTTATGTTGCAGACATATCTTTCTTGTTTGTGGAGTCTTATATTACAGATTTGGAGGATTATTTTGAGGACACTCATCTCCTCTACCTTGACAGTTAGGTTATCAATGTATGCCCACCTTTATTAGTGCATTTAGAGGTGGCATTTCAGGATTCTCCACATCATTTTGGATGTGACATCATTTGTTTCAATCCAAACAAAGAGATTCTTCAGCATCCTATCATGGCACACATCTTGAGACAGATTGGCTCATCACTCTTCACACGGTTTCTTCGACATCGTCATTTGGATCCGTTTCTTCCCAAGGGGAGGAATATCATTTTCTGCTTTAGGATCTCCTTTTGGATTCTACACCAGGCATCTACCATTGCGACATGAGTTTCTTCTTTGTGGGGGGCCTTCTTATCTCTTTTTATCTCTTCTATGGAGACCATTGTATATGTACTTATATGATAGAAGTTGTCTATGGGGGGTATCATGTAATCCACCTCCTATCCTTCTTTCATTAGTTCATTGCATTCCTTTCCTTCCATTCTATTTTGGGGAGGAGTTTTATTCCCACAGGGTTTCCTCCTTTACCTCATTTCCTTTAGTTTGCATTGCATTTGTAAATGGGTACTTGATCAGGCCTAGTTGTCAAGACCCATATTTACTTTCATTCATTGTAGTTACTTTTGTTTTCTTGCACATGTTTGTAGCTGCACTCTTTCTCATCTTAAGGGGGGTGTTAGAGTAAAGGTTTTAATTTAATTACGTTAATTAAGTTACCTTTATTCCTCTCTTAAGATTTCACTTTAGTTTGCATATTGTGACATTTAATAATTATACTAATTATTAAATGTTTACCTATTAGGGTTACTTTTAGGTTTTCACAATCTCCTTTTATAAGGATTGATCATTGTATTTTATTTTAACTCTTCGATTAATACATTTTTCAGCTTTTAGAGCACCCTTACTTTTTTGTCTCCATCTCTTCTTTCTGTGATAGGTTATTTGCATGCAGGTGATCTTTGGGGTCTGTGAAGTTGGATTTCACAATTTCTACAATCTGTACATTTGGAAGTATATTTAATATGTTAAATGATTTTTTTATTTTTTTTCCTTGGAAAAAGTAAATGATTGCATATTAACTAGTTTAACTAGTCCATGTGCCATGTTTTGACAAGAGGAGAAATATGGCTGCCATCCAAAGCAATTTGAAAAGAATATGTTACAAAACAAAAATTGGAATAATTTTGTAATCTGGATGGAGAACGAGGTATCAATAGTTGAGTTTAAATAACTTAGTTGGATATTGTTGTGTTAATATGTCAATTTGCATCTCTTGTGTTGAGTTGTTTATTGATGTGTAGGATGAGTAAATAGAGCTCAAATCTTATGATTACAAGATGACCATTTATGTGCATGAATAAATAGTAGAAGGATGTAGATGAACTCAATTCATCTGAATTTATGCCTCTTGGTAGGCATTCCTCTTCAATATCTAATATTAGGTGCCTAATACTTTCCTATAGCTTTTACCTTTCATTATTGCCTTTCCTAATCTTCACTGTCATAATTCATCCCATGTTTTACCTTCCTCCTCTTCAGAATCTTCTTCTTCTTCTTCTTTGTCCTCCTCTGACTCCATAAGAGATTCATATTTTGAACCTTCCTCATTTGATTTTGATTACTCTTCTACATCAGAGGGTTTGTATCCTTGATCTAACTCTTCTGAATTATCAGAATCGGAATCACTAGCTTCCATATTCAAAAAATTTGAACCACCATCTTCAATAAATTTATCTAGATCATTAGTAATAGTCTTCAAAATTGGCCACCAATTCAAGTTCATTTTGCTTTCACAATACTTAATATCCATGGAGTTCAAACATTCCTTGATGCCATCAAGCGAATATTGAGGAATGGTGTACATGCAGAGTACATCCTGCTTGAAGTCTTTGAAAATAATAGCCATATCAACTGCCTTTTTCCCAAGTCCTACTCTCTCAAAGATAACAATTCTCAATCTCACTAATAGTGATTACTAAGAAAGGAAATTCCACCAACTCCACCAAATAGTTTACCATAGGAACAATAAAATTAGAGGCTTTGAAAGGAACTCTATGTAAACCAATCTCTCTAAATGGTATATCAAACTCTAGTTCAAAATATTTTAGATGAGGATTCTCCCATAGCTCTCTTACTCACTTGACAAATCCTTGAAACTCTGACTTCTTAGCATTCAAAAGATAATTGGAATGTCCTCAACACCCAAAAGAACTATCCAGGAAAGCTAATTAAAAACAAAAACGTGCTCCTGCACACAATGGCCTAATGGTTGGTTTTCATAGAAGTCAAACTACCAAAGTAACAACACTTATAGAGTTATAACATTTGCATAAATAGCTGAAATGCATAAAAAATGTTAATCAACACATTAAATTTTGAGATGCATTGAAATAATTAAAAAAAACATGTTTTGAGGAAATATCAACAGTGTGGGGGAAGAAAGCATTAACCCTAATAAAATAATTTTATGTTGTTCTTGATACACCATCTGTAAGTTTTCCTTGGATGATAGTACTGAATTTCTATATGTTGTACCCCTTAAATGTCCTACATGTTAAAAATATGGAATAACAATGCACAACTTTGTATTGAGTCCAAAGACCAAGGCATTCTGAATAAGGCTAGCCAAACTTGGTAAGCATGTAGTCACTATTACACGTATTGACAATCTAGAATAGTCATGTAAAGACAATTTCCTGTGAAAACCATAATCAATCAAATTATGCACATTCAAATCTAAGTTTGAAAGCTTGCATTTCAGTCCATGCATCTAAGTCCTTATTGAAGATTGAGGGTGTCAACAACAAAACTAGAATAGCTCTCCTTAAACCATAGCTAGTTTTAAAGTGCAGTATTTCCAAATTCAAATCCACTTCTCAAATAAGGAAAGGAGGTAGGATTGCCAAGTGCTACCTCAAACAGAGAA